>JAVSBS010026300.1:15903-26803 GCA_033124195.1 Coracias cyanogaster | reverse complement strand
CTTACCTTCAGATGGCACAGTAAAAAACATCCAGAAGTTTAGACTGAAATGTTCATTTTTAGGCTGAAGATCATCTAGTCCAACCACAACCCTACTCTACCAAGTCCACTGCTAAATCATGTCCCTCAGCACGACATCTAAATGGCTTTTAAACACAACCAGGGGTCATGATTAAACCACTTCCCTGGGCAGCCTCTTCCAATGCTTGAAAATCCCTTCACTGAAAAAAATTTTTCTGTGGCTGGTCATTCCAGAAAAGCATGATTGCCTTCTAAGAGTAAGAGATGTTCAAAAGCACAGACTTCATTCACATAAATGTTATCAGGGGGCCTTGGTGGCCAACAGCTCGAAAGACAACATTGTATACTCTTCAGAGGGAGAAGAAATGGAGCAGTTGTGTGGAAGGGGCTGGGAAAGTACATGTGATACACATACTTTGTGGGAGTCAATTTATTTTAACCAAGATTTTTCACTATCCCTGTATTTTAAACACACTTTCTGTCTTTCCCTTTGTGTTTTTCGTTTGTTTTTTAAAAATTACTATTACCTGGAAATTATCTTTTTATACTCTTCATAATACTTGTTCTTTACTGTGATTGGCCTCCATTTCTTCTATTATGCTTTGGGAAATATTAAATACTTTTCCAGAAGGCTGAGTACATCCACATTTGATGTGCTATTTGATATCTAATATGAGAATCACGGAGAACAGACTGCTGACTGTAGCTTACATACTTCTTTCTGTCAGCAGAGGCAGACAGACAACTTAATGAAAATATTCAAACTTTCAAAGTTAATTCAAAGTTTGACATGGCAACTAAACAATGAAACATCACCTACAAATCTGCTTGGGCACATTAACAGAATACAGAAAATATGGGAACTGACAGAAGAACTTGATGTTCCTCCAGTAGTTTTCCATTATGATGGTGAAAAGCCAAAGACAACACTGTTGGACTATAACTGTTGGAAAGATATCTTATATGGACCCTGCATCAAAATTCTAGTGGTAGTTTCATGACACAGGTGAGCTGTTTCCTAACCCTTTTGCAGCCCAGCCTCACACAAGAACACAGTGATGATCTCTGCCTCACCAAGCTGAGTTGCTCTCCCTGCTGCATTTCTTATTCAAGTCCTGCTGCTTGATCCAACACTCTGGGACTGGCAGCATCTCACCCTTCCACCTTTGACTGCAGCTGATATTTCCTTACCTTCTTTATCTCCAGCTCCTTCCTTACCCTCTGGGTTGCTTATCTGCATGTACCGAGCTGGAGCTACTAAGCCTGGGTGGATTGTGCTGACCCTTCCCAGAACTATTTGGGTTGTCTGCTCTATGTTACTCAGAATTTCCAAAGGCATTTATTTGGCTTCTGCACCTCTCTTGCAGCATTAATGTAGCCAAAAAGGCATCTCTTCAATTGCTAATCACTGCTGTAATTAACTACTGGAATATTTTCACATCAGAATTACATCTGATGAGATATACAAACCATTAAGAATTTCTATGGGATGCCGTAAAAAGTCTTAAATACAAACCTCATGCCCTTGGAAGAGCTGCACACAGAGCTCTCACTTTACCAGAGTACATCCATGTGAGGATTAAAAAAAAATAAATTTCTACAACAGTTAGAAAAGCAGGATTTAAAAAACAAAAAACCAAAACTAGAAGAGGATCACAGTCAGAGACGTAAAAACATTTCATCTTGGCTTGCAAAGTTGAGTATCAAGGCATCTGGCAATGAGAAACATCTTGGCTAATGAAAAAGACAGTGACAAAATGTGTAAACAGTGAGGAAAGTGAGATTTAAGGAAGACATGTGGATTAAAATGAAGGAAATGATTCTATGATTCTATGAAAAGTAGCCTGCGAACATAAAAGGTAGGAACAGATCAAGACGTTTGTTATAAAAGAATTAGTGAAAATTAATAACGTGAGGCCTAGATCAAGAGGCCCTGTGGAACTTCTTATTTCAGATATAAAAAATTGCAGAGGGGAAAAAAGGAGTTTATCGAACTGAGTCATTCAAATAAAAGCTATGAGGACTCTTCTTGGGTGCCCTTGGTAGCAGCAAAAATGTGCAGTTTATTCCACTGTTACAGGAACATCAAGTTCCATGTCCTGTACAAGCAAGTATTTGTGGACCTGTTTATTTTAATGGACTCAGACATGTGCTTCAGCACTCCTCCAAAGGGTTTGGGGCTCACTACAATAAAAGACATGTTATTGTTTTCTGGAGGTTTTTTTAGAGATAATAAGATTCTGCGACTTGCCAGTTAGCATAGTAAATTTTCATATAAATACTGAACTCAATAAAACTTCACAGGAGAGTAAGAAATCTTTTAATGCAAACTGGGTTTTTGCATGTAAGGTCCTCCCATATTCATTGTTAAGGAGTCTTGTAGTTAATGATAAGCAGGTGTTCAGCTGTGTCTGTATGAATTCATCTTCAGTAAAAAAAGCATTATTTATGTACTTAACCACTGAATTAAGAAGTAAACTCCACTTCAAAGCTAAACAAATGATTAAAGTATTTTTTCCTCTCTTTCTCTTAAAATGTGCATAGATGCATTCACGTGATCTACAACTTTGTTCACAGAAAACAAACTCCGTCAAACCTGGCTTCTTACCTACATGGACTCTTCTGTCCTGAGATCTTTCCCTCATTTCAGCAAGAGAATGACATTTTGAAAACATTTTCTCAAATGGTCTACCGGTGAAGCTCAATGGTAGAACGCCATTCCCTAGGCAAGACTAGCCAACATGCTCTCTTTTAAGCCCAGCACAGAAAGTCCAATGACTCCTCTGAGGTGGCCAGCATCCAAAAACAGTGCAATAATCTACAGCATTTTAAACTGAACTATAAACTAAAGAAGACACTTCACAGAACAGGTGTGTTAGTTACTACACCTCATAAAAGAAACAAGGACAAGCGCACTTTGCATCCATTTCAATGTGAACTGGAGCTAAGAGTAGAAGATAAACACAAAGGAATGACAGCAAAGGAATCAGATGGCAACAGCAGCACTGGTTGGATTTTGGAAGATAATGTGGGAGAACACCACTGTTGCAGAGGGAAAGAAGGGACAGGAAGGAGTGGGGATTGCTATGGGGGAGACAGCACAATGGGAGGGATATTCCTGGCTGGGTGACAAATCCCTTTTCCAGGAAGGAGAGCCTAGTCCCCCAGTTCTCTTCATCACTGAGCCACCATGCCCATATATAAAAGAAGCAGATCTAATCTGTCCTATGTAACACTCCATCCAGTGGTGGAGCATCCAGGGAAGTTGTGGATGCACAACTCCATCACTGGATGTGCTCAAGACTGGGTTGGATAGGGCCTTGAGCAACCTGGTCTAGTGGGAGGTGTCCCTGCCCATGGCAGGGGCAGTGGAACTCGATGATCTTTAAGGTCCCTTCCAACTCAAACCATTCTATGATTCTATGAATCTCTCCCTAGATTTTGGCTAGAAAAAAATTATCATCTTCTAAGATACTTTAATGGGGACTATAACACACAAGTTTCCTTTATAATTAAATATTAAGGTTGCAGAGGAAATCAAACTTAATTTTCACAATCTGGCCTTCAATTGTGGATATTTGCCTCAAGAAAGCACGAAAGAGGTGTTCTTAATTTCAATACCGTAGCAGGAACAGCAGATAACACAAAGGATATGAACCACATCTTCACAGTACAGGTTTTCAGACTAATTTTACAGGCTTTGTTTAAATACAGTTTCTTTCAGTAGAAGTTAAGGAATGGTTAAAAGTCTGTTTCAATTTTCTGCCACTAGAAATGTTCAATGCAAGGAAAGTCTGTAATGGATGTCAAGAGCTCTCACTGCTGCTCTTTAGTGCGAAGAAGAATGGGGCAAAGTGACATCAACCTACCACAAAATTCAAGAATGCAGTAAAAAAAAAAAAATCTCAAGTCTACTTTTGCAGCAAATGCTGGTCAAAGCAAAATATACATGCATACATATATAAAGTACTTCACAGTTCAAGAAAAGATTGATGAATAGAGAGCCATAAGAATTACTTGCTGCATGAAACTGAAAACAAATCATCACCGTGCTGAAGTATACTCATTATTGAAGGGTCTCTGTTTTTTCAAGGAATTTCAAGTGAGCTTACATATTTCACGGAAGCAAAATCATTAAGACAGTAACATTCCCCTTCTGTTTCATGAATACATAAAAGAGCTAAAAAGAGGTGCAAAGATAAAAACACACTGCTAGGTTTAATGTATTTGGATTTCTTTGTATTTAAATGAATAACTATGAGCTTTACTCCAATTTAATTTTCAAACTTGCTAGGAAGTTGTCTTTTGACCAAAAAGCTTAAAATATTTTCACGCTCCTTCTGACAGTTCTGTGAATTTACTGTCAGCTCTTGCACTACAAATCCATTAACATGTTTTTGCTTTAACTCACAGGCTGAGCAGAGAGGCCAAAATCTTCATTGGCTGACAGAGAATTAAACTACAGGGTTTTACGCTTAAAGTTCTGCTCAGATCAGTGCTGGAAGTACAGCACTTGTGGACAGTTTGCTCTCTGGCTGCCCTGTAGAAACACAGACTCTGCCTCCACTATGTCTGTACATCCAACACCCTACACATGAATAAAAGCCACAAAAAAGGTTTTAGAAAGACCTCTACCATTCATGTAAATATTTGCAAATAGGCAAATTGAAATTGTTACAGAGATTGTCACACATCATCACACAAAGCTCTTCAAACTTTACCACCCATGCAATTGTGTCCAGTGTCTAAGAAAGCAACCCTGCACTGCTTGAGAAAGGGATGGACAGCACCTGTCCCCCAGTCCCAAAGCAAAGGAAGGAACTGCTTTTGCCACAGCAGCTTCCTAAAGTGTACAGGTAGCTCTGAGGTCTCCAGTATATGAAGGGAATGGACCTGTTGCAGCAAGTTCAGAAGAGGCCACAAAGATGATCCAAGGGCTGGAACCCCTCTGCTGTGAGGGCAGGCTGAGAGAGTTGGGGTTGTTCAGCCTGGAGAAGAGAAGGCTCTGAGGAGACCTCGTTGCAGCCTTCCAGTATCTGAAGGGGGCCTAACAGAAAGCTGAGGGAGACTTTTTTAGAGGACATGTTCTGATAGGACAAGGGGTAATGACTTTAAACTGGAAGAGGGTAGATTTAGATTAGAAATTAGGAAGAAGCTCTTCACTCTGAGGGTCGTGAGACACTGGAACAGGTCGCCCAGGAAGGTTGTAGGTGCCTGGACACTGGATGTGTCCAAAGTCAGGTTGGATGGGCCTTGGAGCAACTTGGTCTAGTGGGAAGTGTCTCTGCCCATGGCAGGGAGGTTGGAGCTAGACGATTTTGAAGGTCCCTTCCAATCCAAACCATTCTCAGATTCTAGGAAAAGGCCACTAAACAACTTGTTCAGTGGCCCGGTGTCCTCACCTTTATCAAGTAGATAAGAAGATCATTCTTGCCAGATTGCTTGAAGCATTGATGTAGGTTTCATTTAATGAAATACATAAAGCTATAGATGCTGACTTAATCACAGGTCTTAGCATTTCTAACATTTATAATGTTAATAGACATTAAATTTGAATATCCCTATATGTCTCCCCTGTCTGAGTTGAAATCAGATCACAGGTATGCATTCTTTAGCCTTGGCCTTTAACAAGATACCCTCTGGCATATAGAGAAGTGAAAAACCAGTCAAATTCTAGCTTATTGTTCAGAATTCTTGTATAAATCTTATTTTTTCTAATGAGCACAAGATTTTCTTATAGCGCAACAAGTATTTGGTAAGAAATTTATAACTCCTTTCTCTAAACCAGACAGGTACAGCATTGAAAGGTCTCAGATTTATAGCAAACAGGTTTTCAAAAGACTTTTCTTCTTGCACACATTCATTTTATTTGTTATTCATTCTCCAGAAGATATTTTGACAGAATATTGAAACTCCTCTGTGTGGCTGTGTCTGCCTATTAGCATAGCTTCAATAATTTGTGTGAATGGGAAGCTGGAAGGAACAGAGCTCATTTCTTTTATATGCTTCTCCTGCAGAGTGCCTCCAAGTGTCCTCCCAGTGCCCCAATCTGTTGTTCAAGATTATTAAAGTATAGGTTGAAGGCAGGAAAGCACAAAAGTGCAACTTCTAACAGCACCACATGAAGGAGAAGAAAACAATCTGGGGGAGAGTACTGTAATACCATCAGAGAGCAACAAAGGGCAGTGAAAACAGACCTTCCAGAGAAAGGAAAGTAAGAATAGAGAAATGAAGGGTTCAGCAAGAGTAGAAAGATGAAGACAGGTAAGTAGAAAATCATCTTAAAAATGCAAATCAAAATACAGCACATGAATGCATAGAATTACATAACTTTGGCAAAACGAGCAAATGAGGAAAGCATCAACAAACTTGCAAAAAAGTTTGCTCACAAACTGTAGGAAAACAAAACATACAAGAACTGTGAGATTTACAATACTATCAAGTCTGACAAAAGGAAAAGCCATAACCAGCCCTCTGAATGATTGCAGATGAGCAAGGAAATAAATTTTGGCATAACAAAGTGTTCTGTGGCACTTCTCTCACATTTAAAACCCTTAATAACTATAAACTCCTACCATGAAGCAGACAAAGTCCCAGGGATCTTCTGAAGAGGTTTCAGTACAAGATGAGTTCACATCTGGAGCTCTGCATAAAAAATGCCAGGATCTTTCAGCTGTCTTTAAGATAACACAGATATCTCTGTCTTCTGGGTCTTCACTCTGCTCTGCCAGCTTTTGACCAGAAAACAGTTCCTTTTGTTTCTCTTTATTCCCTACATTACTGAACCAGTATAGCCACTTGTCACTATGCCAACAGAGGTGACTTCACTTGAGGCCAAGCCCACTCAGCACCCATCCATGCAGTGACAGATGTCTCCTCACAAGCACTTACAACCATGCAGTAGCTTGCCACACTACAGTGGGCTTTCTACATCTCCTCCGTGATCACATCAAGGCAGAGTTTCAAGATAAATACTGCCTCTTCCACCAGTCTGGCAACAGCTAATTAAGGTCCCAGTGCTCACAAATGCTTTTTGTAGGCCCATTATTACATTGTAGGTTGTGCCACCTGCTTCACCAGAGTAAAAGTGTAATTAATGTATCAGCAGATCCTTGAAGCCTTCTACACCAATCACTGTTACGCAGCCTCTCAAGGAATGCTAACAGGGGAACAGATTTGCAGCCAGTTACAGATGCTGCTGGTTTATCTCTGCAGTAAAGGAACCAGAACTGCTACTGCTACTGGAATTGGCTAATTTTATGGGAATTTTCCTCTTCTTCAGTCATATACGTGTGGGTCTACACAACAGCAGTAATTTTGCAGTCTCTGCAGTGTTGAAATGCTATTCACTATCTGAATTGAACAGTAGCAATCCAGGCACTATAATGTGTGTAATTAGTACGTCACATTGCAGGTTTAACTGAAATAAAGCATTCTATCTATAGCAGCCATGGACATTGAACCTTGCAGTCCCTAACAAGTAAGTCAGAGTCTCCAATTAACTCCACCTCACTGCATAATCCCACTCATTAGCAATCTGCTACACAGAATGGGTGAAGAGCTAACAATCTGTGGTAATCCCAGACTGCACCTCTATTGCCAGTATTTGCAACTGAAGCAAAAATCAAGAGCAGGGTTCAATTGATGTAAATGCTTCAGCAGGCAAATTTCACAGAAATCTTAAGTGGAAGTATGCAAAAGGATCCGTGCAGGATAGAAGGAATTTTTTAAAAAAGTCAACTCAATGCACTGGAAAACTGTGGGGTTTTTAAAAAAATACTATTTCCCCAGTCTGAATTATTTGGTAGAGTAGGGCTATGGTTGGACTGGATGATCTTAAAGGCCTTTTCCAACCTAAATGATTCTATGATAAGCATGAGATTTTACCTGTTACTGCAAGCACTGTCATTATCACCACATTTTCCAGTTACTTCCAGCCCCTGCAATTACTTACTTCACTTGCCTACATAGAACCATAGAATTGTCTAGGTTGGAAGAAACCTTTAAGATCATCAAGTCCAACCATTAACCCAGCACTGCCAAGCCAGCCACTAAACCATGTCCCTCAGCACCATATCTCCACGGCTTTTAAATGCCTCCAGGGAGGTTGCATACAATCTCATAGGCTTCAGTTAAGGGATGTCTCACTTATTTCTTGAATGACATTTTTGAAGAAAAACAGAGATAACAAAATATCTATATTATTACTTTAAATAATATCAAATCATAGCTCTGGGTAATTAATTATGCTCTTTTTTTTCTTTTTACTATTATAAAACTTTCATAAATGCTTGACAACAAGTTCTGTATGCCATTAGACATGAGTAAATTTCTATGACAAATCACAAATCCAACACGGAAAATATACATTTTTGCCTTGCCTTACCTTGATATAACTGTACATAAAACTAGGTAGAATTTGTCTCATTTGAATGGGACAAATCATGTACAAGACTACTACTTCGGAACATGACAAATTTCAATATTTCCTTTGCCATGGTTGCTAGCATCCTAACTTTTTAAAGGGTTATCTGATGCTTTGAGCTTCTATCATGCATTTGAAAGAACTACATATGTCCTGACCAGAAAACACAAGCTTTACGACTTGTTTTCAGACATGTTTTTAGTATGCTCCCAGCAATCTTCTCACCACTCCCCCCACCTTTCAATAACATACCTCAGATCAAATACACATTTGCTGAGTGTTTGTTGGCAAAGGCAGAGAAACTCATGTGTGTTGCAGACACTGTACAAAGAGTTGTGATGAAAAATTAAAAGGCTGGTTGCTTCCATTTCTAATGCAGGGTGTGAATCTGCCCTCCAGGTTCAAAAGGGATGTTGTGCAGCTGGAGCTGTATGGTCTACAAAAAAGCAGAGGCCTGGTACTCTGAAGAACAGTCATTTAAAATACAAAGATCTTGTATATTGGATTCTAACTCTCATTTTAGTCGATAGGCATTGTGTAACTTGTCTACCTTTCCTGACTTCCCTTCCTAGCAATTCTGTGCTACTTCTGATTTTACACAGATATAAGTAAGATCAATTGTCCATGACTAATTAAAATGATTTTGCATCCCTTAGAGGCCCATTCCATTGTAACCTATTTTTTTTTCTGCTGTTATAGAAATTGCAATTCACTTGGGCTGCTCAAATTTTACCTGCAGGAAAGCCAATCTATTTCTCCTGAATTAATAAAGATGTTACTTGCAGCTTTATCTAGAGTTCTGCTTTCTAATTTTTCAGAAGGCTTTTGAGCTTGCAAGTTTTATAGAAATAGCTTTCATACAAGTATCAGGTCATCCATGTTAACAAAGGAATTGTCCAGAAAGGCGTCCTTTATATGCTGTGGAGAAAGGTTGGTAATTAATGGCAAGTCAAAGCCCACACACTGCTGCAAATCTGACAAGGACATGCATGACTGCTGGATGCACTTTCTGAAATCCTTTCTGATAGTAAGATATGCTTTATGAAAAGATCCATATGTGTATAATTCCACCTGCCTTTCTTTTTATATAAATGATAAGGTGATAAATAATATAAAATATACCTGGATTTAAGAGTGTATTCTAGTATTTAAGCCGTGATGAAATAGAGAGGAATTTAAGTAAGATAATGGTCTTAGCTGCAAACACACAATTTCGTTTTCAATTAATCATGAATTTCTGCATATCAGATATGAGCCTGGCAGGTGGTTCAATACCGTTAATCCATGCTGTAACGTTAAACTGGTTTCTGATCAAGGAACTTGCAAAATAATTCTCCCAGTTTTTTCTAGTTTCAGTTTAACTAAGTCTGTATCAGTTCAGCTTAAATAGGTGTCATTTTAAGGGTAGGGAATTCAGCTTGATTCCCTGGCCTAAAGCACATCTAGAAGCACAGCATAGGTGTCCATGGTTTTTATGGTCAAGGCCAGCATGAAGCAACAGATTGAGGAGTGCATCCCAAGGCACCCAAAATGAGACTACAGCTTGCAGCAGGGGACTTCATGTATGCCAGGTAGGAGTATGTATGAGTTAGGTGTAGTCGAGCAAGCTAGAAGATAACATTAGCAAAACCAACAGTCCCTGGATACTGTCACATTATTTGAACATTCATTAAATTGGCTGAATCAAAGAACTAAAGGATTCTTACCCTCTGAGTATTTCTTCTGCGTGTGGATTGAATCAGGTTTGCCTGACTTTGTAGCGTTTTAGCTTTCCTAAATTTGGTGAAGATTTCATGATGCTCTGGGACAAACAGGGTTGCCTCTACACCTCCCCATCTCCCATGACCACAAAGAACAGAATTCACGATATTTCAAATTAAATGTCCAAACAAGCCCCCTCATGTTTGTACAGAAACTACTTTTGTGCTCAAATTAAAAGTCCACACTCCTCAGTAGAATCCAGCTAAAGTACAGTGCCACCACATATTCAGAATGGGAACCAATCTCACATTTGCAGGCATAGCTTATGGTATTTAGGGTATTTTTAAGGTAAAACACAGAAAAAAGGCTATTGGTGGAGCAAAGCATAATCATGTTCACCACACATGAACACTGCCTGCTCAACTGCACTGTCCATGGACTTACCATGGTGGCTCGTACACTCAGGCCCTGCTCTGTTATGCACCTTATTGAAAATAACTTCAGGGAACTTCAGAAGACTGAGAGGGGATCTTACCAATGCTTATCAGAATCTACAGGGTGGGGGTCAAGAGGATGGGGCCAGACTCTTGTCAGTGGTGCCCAGTGACAGGACAAGGAGCAACGGGCACAAAGGGGAACCCAGGAGGTTCCAGCTGAACATGAGGAAAAACTTCCCTGTGAGAGTGCCAGAGCCTGGCCCAGGCTGCCCAGAGAGGTTGTGGAGTCTCCTTCTCTGGAAATATTCCAAACCCAC
>JAVSBS010026299.1:75224-89195 GCA_033124195.1 Coracias cyanogaster | reverse complement strand
CCCCCCCCCCCTTAAAAATGTGATCTGTTATCTGAAGCAAAACAGGGAAACACAAAAAAGAGCGGAGCAGAGGCTGCTTTGCAAAGAGAAAGAAGGGCGTGTCGGACGGGGGAGAGGGGAGGGAGCGTGTGGTGGGACAGAAAAAAAGTTAAAGGTCACTTTCGCCATAGAGTGCCGTGGAGAAGGACATGTAGTCCAGGGCACCGGGTACAGCATCACGGCCATTGTAGGGTGCCATTCTAGCAATGCAATATTCAGCCTGATCAGGAGGCAGTTCCCGCCGTAATTCATCCACAGTGATGTAGTTCTGCAATGAGGACAAAGAAGGCGACGGTTACTTTCAGAAAACTGACCTTCCTCCGATGGACAACCAGCCCCCCAGGGCAGCAGACAACAGTCAGGGCCAAGACCCCAACAACCAGAGTAGCGCTGTGCACCCTGCCAGGGAGCTCTCTGCGCAGACACCTTGGGAGGAAACGCCATCATTCCCGACCGTTGGGACAAGAAAATGGTTTGTACGATGGAAAGACTGGTTTTGCAGGGGGGATGCTAGCACACCTAAAGCAAAGACCTGGAGGTGAGGGAGGTAAGTTGTTAGCACAAGACTCTGCCTTCCCATTGACGGTGAAGGCCCTGCTGAAAGCAAATGGGAGGAAGCAGGAATTTCATTTGGGTCTTGCCCCTCGCTGGCAGGAGGTGCTTGTGCTGCTTGGGAGTTGCCGTTCCCTCTCTTCAGAGCAAGGAAAGGAGCCACCCCCACTAGCTCTGGCTGGTGGCACCAACGCAGGCAGCAGACAAGCAAACGCTCTCTATTGCTTCCGCAGCGCCTGCAACAATCCTTGCCTCTCACAGCAGACATTATTCGGCTTCTGGAGACTCCCTGAGCTGAGCTCGCTTGGCTTCTCCCCATGCAGCAGGTAACAGCAGCCGCCTCTCTGCTAACCAGCGCGTTCTCTTTAGCGAACTGACTCATGGGCATTTGCAGTCGGCCTGAACCACTTTTTATTCTTTTTTTCCCTGCCTTTCAGTTCAATGATTGAAGTTAAGAGGTATTTTCCTTCATAATGAAGTACTGCCCGATCCACGTTATAGTTACTAGAGCAAATTAAACACTGACAAGTATATTTAATGCACTGTACAGAGTAAATGAGTTAGTAATACTGTATGCAAAAGTACCTACTTATTCAGTGACTGGCTTATCTGAATAATATGGAATTTTTAGGCCTTGAAAGACAATAGGGTGGCTTCAGTCAGGTAGGTGCCTGAAGGACAGTTATCATGGGTGTCTACGTTACAGATTATGGAAAGATTACTAGTGAAACACAGAAACCAGTACTGGATTTAAGGGTAACTCATTACAATATGAGAGATGGTATCCGACATTTCATGTGGGATGAATACAATCGTTAGCAAATATAGACATGTATTCATATGACACGTACGTATTATTTGTTCAATTACATAAAAGATTAGTGGTGATTGTTATATAAGAAAAATAAGATGACAATTTTTTTTTAATCAGCTGGTTCCACTGGTGATGCAAATTTAGAAAATTAATACTTTTAGTATCATCCCATGAGTTTCCCTACTTTTGACTGATTTCTATGATGTACCTCTCGCAGATACAGCATATTCTCAATGAAAATCTACTATCGATTGTATCTAACAAGTGATAGTGACACACGTATATCTCAGAAAGGTCACCTCAAGTTTACAGCTGTCAGTAATTAATAGTTTTTCAAGATTAATCAAGAACCATCTGTTGAGTTTGTTCATACATTTAAAATAACAAACCGCAACCAAGCTCTTAATTAAATTTTTAAAGCAAGAGTGGGCAGCAAAGTTCTGACTGACAGCTGAACAGGACTTTCAAGTGCCTTGGCAGGCTGCTCATGAACCCACACTTCAGCCTTGCACTCCCCCAGCGCTACACAATGTTCCTGTGAAAATACCCTCCATGCTAGAGCGTGCTTCCCTCCACACTTTCTCTTGGAGACAAGAGAGAAAAGGGAAAGCAAGAGCAATGCGGATGCAGGAAAGGAAGGTGTGGAGCCTGACCTTATCTCCAGCCAGGATCTTGAAGGAAGCCATAACCTGGTCAGCAGTATCTGTATCTGCTGTTTCCCGGGACATGAAGTCGATGAAGGCCTGGAATGTCACTACACCCAAACGGTTCGGGTCAACGATGCTCATGATGCGGGCAAATTCTGCCTCTCCCTGGAAAAAAAAGAGTCACGTAAGCCTGGATGTTTGGGCAGCAGTGCTATGAAAGCGGGGAGAAACTGTTCAGCAGCACATCTCACAGCTAGAAAAACAATGCCAAATAGAAGCCGCTTTGGGTTTTGTTTTGTTTTTAATCAGGATAATCTTTTTTAGCTTGCTGTTGCGTACAAATGCTTCCCACTCATTTGTCCTTTGGAATAAAACATTCTCAGCCGTGCTCTAGAATAACATCCAGCTCTGTCTAGCTCTAGGACAACGCTCCTATCGGGGAACAGCATTACACAGACTTCAGGGGAAACGGCAAATTCCTCTGTAATACATGTCGTGCTAGATGTCGCTAGCAATATTTGAAGATCTGCATTCCTCAGATCCTCTTACTTTCATTTACTAAAAGAGAACTTTTACAGTTCTCTTCAGTGCCTGATCAGAAACCACCAGAAGAAACGTCTCTGGGATCTTTAATAGTACCCAGTTCATCTTAACTAGACAGGCTTTGGAATGAAGGACTTGCAGATCTGGAGTGGCCCAGGGAGTAGCTAGGGAAGATCCTACAGAGAAGTTTGCTACAGAAGCAATATATATAAACAGAATATAAATGTATATAAACAGAAGATCATCTATTCTCATCTCTGGGACTCCTTCCTCACCAGGTAAGGGGGAGGTCTTCTCCTGGAAATAGGCTCTTTAACACATCTAGAACAGTGTACGTTCCAGAGTAATTTAGATATCTAATCAAGTGTTACTGTGGCTTGGCACACCACACTAGTGTCTGTATTTATACTGGGCTGATTAAGATGAATTAACCCTGCTCTGCCTGCCATCAGAAGCAAAGACACAGAGCAGAGCTGAATATTTTTGCACTATGCTCTTCTGCCCTTGGATGAGCATCAGTCTTCCGTGAAGCTCTTCCTATTAGTTATCGCGCGTCTCAAGGTGCCACGTTACTGTTCTGAATACGCACATACTCTGGTGAGGGAAGAGCTACGGGGAGGATGATTGGCACTTGGACTTTTACGAGGCAGTTTATTGTTTCTTCCACTTGTAGCTATGCAGTTTGATAAATAAAATTCTTATTTGAAATATACAGAAATTAAACAATTATTTCCTTTTTTTTTTTTTACCTTCAGCTACAGCTGTGAGACGAGAATTTTACATGTACAACTACTACCGGATTAACATCCATTGCTGATAATTGTGGAAAATAAGGCTGTATTTACCTTGGGTCACTACACAGTCTCCCTTTACTTTTGAAGGTGCCTACAAGAATCACTTTGAACAGGAGTGACAGAGGGCTCTACATTACCATATTGTAACCCATGGAGATAAGGCAGGCTCGGAAATCTTCACAATCCATCATACCAGTCTTCTTCTACAGGGAATGATGCAAAGATGGAAAAGGCCAAGAAAGAAAAGGGAGACCAGTCCAGGGAGAAATGAACCCACAGGAGACATTACAAAGAATAAGTTTCAGGGGGGAGAGGAGGTGGAAGGAAGGATTTACAGGACAATTAAACACAATGGAGGAAAGGTAGTTTGAGAAACCACAGATTGAGGAATGGACAAGAAAAGGAGCGTTAAGAGACACAGAAGTAAATGGAATAGATTGAAGACATAAAAGGAATTCTCCCAAGACAAACAATTAGGGAATTAAGAAGGAATAGATACCAAAGTTCATGTAGAGAGGAAGTAGTATAGAAAAGTGAAGGAGATATATAGTCAAACGCAGGAACAGTGATGACAGATTAAGACAAACAAGAAAAGAAAGGAAAAAACTGTTATTTTTTCACAGTTTAACATCTGTCTGTGTTCACCATTAGCATTCAGTACCTGTGCATCGTTTCCAATATCGTAACCCAAGCTGATGAGACAGGCTTTGAATTCCTCAGGGCCAAGTGTGCCGGAGTGGTCCTGGTTATGCGGTGTGCCAGGCAGCAGGACATGCAGTGCCAGTGGGGTGACGGTGTGGGGCAGAAGGAAGGGAGACACAAAGGAGATCAAAAGGAGGTGGAAGGACAACAAACAGGTGCACCATGCAGTGGGTGAGGAGAGGGAGAGGAAGAATGACATGCAGATAGAAAGACAGGGAAGAAAAATAAAAAGTGCACAACATTAGATATCACAATGACATTTCAGGATGTGCTAAAAATGCTCTTGGAACAGTTCCTTCTCAGAGAGCTCATCACATCTTGAGAGCATTTGAATGACAAAAAACAGTCAATGCTCAGCAGCCTCAAGATCTCCATCTCCCAAGTGAATGACTTGCGTCACTGCTTGTTATCCATAGTGTCAGAAGCCCTGGGTTTCACTAGTAACTCGAAGTGCAGGTAAGTAGGCAGAGGCAGTGGGAAGCGTTGCCTTAATCTTCTAGTCAAAAGGCCCACTAAAGGAGTAGGTAAGGGCAGGTATGTTTGGCAACACACCCAAGGAAGCTTAGCTGTCAGGGCATCCCAGGAACAGACAAGGAGAACCAGCTGAAGCTCAGGGGAGCAGTGTTACGGCTGTATTTGTGAGACCTGCACGTGAGGTGGAGCTTTGACTGGCAAAGCTGTTTCAAGTGCTCAGCTCTGCAGAGAGCACTGCTGTACAGCACAACATGGCCTGGCGGCTGCTCTCCCCTTTGCTCATTCCCCACTCCCCCAGTGTTTGGATGTACCCACCAAACAAGACACAAGCTACCACAGGAACTGAGAATCCCCATCCACCCTACGGAATTTTAGCTCAGGACAGCTCTCAAGCACTGAAGAACTCCTGCCTGTCACCACCATCTCTGGTCAGCTCAAGGAAGCTGCAAACAGCATGGTGGGGTCAATTCCAAGCGACTTTCCTCAGAAAATTTGGTTTAAAGACAGTGTTAAGCCTTCATAAATCAAATATACAGTTGAAGATGGGAAACCCATGTTCTCTCTGCGTTATCATTCAGACTGTTGTGGAGGAAGGGGCAAACGATATGAAGTCAAAAATATAAAATTATGGGCCTTTATGGGTCCCAGCTAGGGTAGGGCTGAAATAGCCAGTGTCCAGCAATTTGAAAGTGTTGCCAATCTCTGAGGGCAGGCTGCAGCCTTGTTCTCTGGACACCTTTCAAACAGCCTGGCTGGTGCAGCACATGGTGGAGAGCAACCTGTATCGCTGAGTATCTCTGCAGGCCGCTCATGGAATTCCAGACAACACTGAAGGGGTTGACAACCGAGCCGGTTTCAGGCTTGGGCTGCTGTCTCTGCCTCTCTGCATGACACCTTTGTGATTCAAGTTGTAGAAGGAAGAGCTGCAGACAGGCTGGCAAATGGAGGGAGGAGAATTTCCTTAAAGGAATTCATTTCCTATTGCACCCATTAGTGCCTAGGCATGTGTTTCCACAGTAATGCAGGGCATGCTTTACATCAGGGTTTATCTAAATCATGCAATGCTGTGGTCTGTAGAGATCCCCCTGTTTTCTCCATACAAGAGCAATAAGGGTTCCTTCAGCAGAGGTTTATGTGATGGCATGCCAGAGTGGAGGACAGCTGCTCCAAAGAATTTTACAAATCAAGATAATAATCTGCTCTCTGGAGAAGACGGGGTAAAAGTCTTAATTTCCTAAACAAGCCTTCAAACTTTTCCATACTTCAGCCTTATCAGGAAACCTAGCAGTTTCCTGTGAAGACATCTTTTCCTCCCAGACTAACGATCACTTCGCAGTCTTCACAGGAACGACTGCTCCACAGGAGCGGTGTTTTTAAGGACGAAACATCTCCTGTTAATCTAGTTTTATCACAGTGATTGGGTTTTTTTGTTGCATTGTACAGTCTACATGGAAGCCTGTAGCTTACCAAGCTGCAGTCAGCACTGACTGACTTACCCTGTCAAAATGGTTGAAAGAAGCCCGGAACTCATTCATCTGTTCCTGGCTGATTCCTTTGGCATCACGGGTCAGAATCTGGTTTTCCACTTCATTGATGGTTCTAGCAATTGTTGTTAGTAGCTGCTCCCAGCCCACTCGGATATGCTGGAAAAAGAGGACAGGACAATTTTTAAATTAAAAAGTAGCTCTTCTGCCTCTGAAGCCAGTGGATCGAATGTGCTATTTGTTGCAAATTAAATGATCCTGCTGGTCAAGGCGGGAGAAGTCAGAAAGCTTTGTTCTCATCTGCAGTGTGAGCCAACCAGATGTTTAAAATCCAAATTTTGACTGAAAAAAACCCCAATACTGAAGAGGCCACTTCCTGATCTTAAGAAAGTCTTGGTCCTATTGCGAAGTTTCTTTGCCTTGTCAGAGCAACATATTGGGGGCCTATAACATAAATGAGAATCAAACCTGGTGCTTCTAGGACTTAGTTGGGCAGAAAACTCTCCTTACCAAGAAAATAAACAAACCACAGTCCTTGGAAGACTTTGGTGCTCCACTGTCTCTGCTGTTGCTTAATGGAGAGCTGGCCAGAACCCAAAAGACAAGTTTCAAAGCCCGTTTGTGTTCTGATGGACTCATGTTGAACTCAGATTGCTTCCAGGAAACCTCATGTTGTCAACAAAAAGCCAGACTTCAATTTTAAAAAGCTTTTGTTGGAATTCTTTTTTCTGCCAGGCTGTGGCAGCTCAAAATCACCAGCACTCCCCTGGTCTTTCTAATCCCAGCTAATAGGCTGCCACGATCGGGTAGCAGGAGAAACTGGTCAATTTTTCAAGCAATACTGTTGATGTCATTCAGGGTATTTCTATTGCCTATATTTGGAAGTACGTTGGAATGGGTTGGCATGAAGTACAGCAAGGCAAAAAGGAAATTCAGAGAAATATTATTGCATGCTTGGCCACATTGTCAAGCTCTCCATTCTCCTGAGAACTGTAACATGTTGCCAGAGCTAGGGGTGGCTGATGCTAACTGGCCACAGCAGATAAAGCTGCCTGATACGCTCCCAAAACATTTACCTCCATGGTGTAGTTGGTGTGCTTGTTGTCAAAGATAAGCGCTTCCTGGATCTGCTGGTGGTCTCCTTCCAACTGGTCAATCTTTGGTTTGTAATTCACAATGCTTTTCTCATACTGCCGCAAGTGGTTGAGCTGGTCCTCCAGGGTCCCGTGCATCTCTATTGAAATGCGGCCAATCTCCTGCATCAGCAAAGGCAAAGGAGTTAGACCCCATTGGAAGGGCAAGCCTCAACCTGATTGACATTTATTGCAGCTATTCCATGCACACACAGGATGGTGAGTCAAAAAAATATATCTCACGGAGCAGTTACTTTAATGAGCTGAGACAGTGTCAGCAAAAATTTTAGCAGAGCCCTGAACATTTATCGAGTGAGGTCAGTCACATGAGATGCGTCTAACACAAGGATATAAAAGAAAAGTTAACTGCAGTCCACCAGCTAGGAATGTACCAAGCGAGATCTTTTTCTGATGTACTGTCTGCCACTAACTTAGTTCCTTCATACAGCCATTTCTGGAATTGCTCTCTTCTTTACAGCTCCTGCCATCAGTAATAGCTTCATATTTTTCCATTTCATCAACTCCAATCACTTTAACTCAAATCTTACCTAGAAAGAGAAGATCTTCCTTAAAAATATGTCTCCTCTGCTGATGCTTGATATGCTAATTGTATTTATTCTGTAATGTGTATCAAGACCATTGCTGTTACACAAAATATGCCTCTGATCTGGGGTTTTTAACTTGCTGCATATAAACACAACTCTATTAAAATACCAGTGTTCCTCATTTTAAGTCATGGTTTTTTAATTTCTGTACTAAAGAGTTAGGGGAAGAAAAGTACAAGCACTTCAGTAACTGATACCAATCTTGGGATTCTCCATATTTTCCACAAAAGTTTCTCTTGCTGTAACCTGAAGGAAGAATGACTGTGACAATGGTCAAGAAATACCAAGGATAAGAATATTAATGAAGATCACAGAGGAAAACAGACTGTTTCAAAATGAGCAAAGCACTACCTCCATCTTGGTCTGGATCCAGGGTCCAATGACATTGGCCTGCGCACCAAACTGTTTACGAAGTCGTTCATTTTGCTGCTGGCGAGCGTGTTCTTCCATCAGGGCTTGATCCCTTCTGGGAACCAGTTGCCGCACCTACAGCAAAGAGTAACGGTGTGCTGTTTGTACAGACAAAGGCACATGCAGAGTAAATGTAGAAGATTGGGTGTTTGCACTGAAAACAGCCAGTCGTATGGTTTAGGACACAGGGGGAGGCTCACAGAATGTGAATCCTATCTGCTGTAGGATGGAAGACCAGAAGAAGCTTCCATTCACTATTTAGGTTTTTGGTGGCTCGTGCTAACTGAATTACAGGGCCCTGTTTTTGGTGATGTTGTTTGGTAGTAAGAACTATCAGCACAGCTGGCATGGTAGCCACTCTTTTAGGATCACAGCAAGGGAAGGCTACTTGGCTGTGTAGACAAAACATCTGAAGGATTGAGTGGTGAAAATGGAAACCGACTCGCATGCCATACTTGCTTGACAGGTCAGCTGAGAACTGAAAACCTTAAAGCTTTTAATTCAGCATCTTTCATTATAAGAATAGCAAGCAAAAGGGATCTGACACCCCTTGGGCATTTATATGAAAGATTTCTTCCTGTTTCCATGCACATGGCAATTGAGTTCAAAAACAAACGACACAAAACCCCAAAGCTCAGCAGCAAGCACGAGAAGGTAATTGAAGAGTAAATAATCTACTTCCCGGGGCCCCAGTAACGGAGCAGCGGTACCCTCCCACACTAACTTGCAAGGCTGGAAAGAACTCACATGTTCCCATTTGCCATTGATCTCATGGGGGGTAATTGTAGTGTAGGGATTCGTTCCTGCCATGTTGACATGGTATGTCTGGACAATCTTTGAGACTTCATTGTGGATTCCCAGGATAGCCTGTCGCTCCTTGTCGGCATCTGGTAAAGTGGCTTTGAACTGCTCGTGGGCTGTGCTCAATCCCTGCAGAAGGAAGGCAGCAGCAAAGGAAGGGTGAGAGAGGGTTACTGAATAGCCTCTTCAGCAAACGTATCCCTGCAGAAGTGATTGAAAAAGCTTCAATATTCCCAGCATACCAAGCAGGTTACTCTAATACACTTTTGAGGTTCTCTCAGCATCAATGAACAGGCTGTTATAACTAGTTAAATGATGTGAAGTCTCATTTTTCCTGTTTCTGTCCCATGTTAACCAGTAACAGAGATGACATTCCCCAAAAACGGTGGAATAATTCTGGCTCATTATTTAGGGGGAACTGTTTCTCCAGCACTGCACAGTGACTACCTGTCAGCCCCTTTGGAAAGAAGGTCTGACTCATTAGTGTAAAATGTGCCATGTTTTTCTTCTCCCTATAGATATGCACTAGATCTACATCTAAGATAACTCCAGATGAATAATACGAGTCAGATTCAGTCTGATCAGTCTGTTAGAATGGGGCAAAGGTCTTTGAGCCAACAGCAAACTTGCACAGGCAACATATGCTCCTGCTGCTGAAAACCAGCTCCTTCTCCCTGAACACAACAGGCCCCTTCTGTTCCCCGTCTTGCTGTGGTGCCCAGACTGCGCTCCAAGGACCGATGGTGGGGCCATGCTTGCTGGTGGTTTGTGGACAGCTGACAAGCCAGTTGGTCTTGGCTCATCTCCCACTGCTTCCACAGGCCTTTGAGGTACTTCATTGCAGAAGCCTGGAAGATCAAGACTAGGGAAGCAAACGCAGGGAAAGAGGCAGCAAAACGAATAGGGGACAGAGAGGCAAGGATAACCGAGGGAACAGCATGGACAGAAAGGGGAATGAAAGTAAACCACATGATTGACCACTCTCTTACAACACACACACTGTAACTACTTTTTGTAAAATTGCTTCCTTACGTGGTGACTCATTACTTTGCAGTTGCTGCAGTGGCCACAGAGATGCAACGCAAGTCTGAGGGGCTGGGAAAGGTACTGCCAACAGTCGAAGAGAGATGCTGGAAGTGTTTAAATGCTGTTCTGATTTGTTCTGCATTGTGAAGGACTTAATGATGCCCTTTGTTCAGGAGGAAAGGGTGGAGGAAACAAGTAGCAGCTCAGTAACAGAGCTGGTACCAGGCTAGGACTATTTCACTACCCTTCCAGCACCACAGCTGTGTAGTGTTCCCTGTTGGTCTCCCATTTGCTGCCTCACTGACGGCCACGTTGCTGCCAGTCATTCCTGCAGAGAGCTGACTTGGATTCTTTTCATGAGCCCATCAAGCTGAAAAAATAGATATCCCCACTGCAACCCAGGGAAGAGTAATTCCTGCTCTCAAAGGTCTGAAAATTACCTGTAGATGCCTCAAGTTGCTTTCATAACACCCTTTCAGAAGAGTGAAAGCTGAGATACTGTCCCTGTTGTCTTGCAGGAGGCAAGAAGACTTTTACTTCAAATGGTAATCCAGCACGAAAATGGACAATTCTAATTTTTCTTGTGCTCAGCACTGAAACCCAGCTGGCAGCTCAATAACTGCCCTCATGGCACATCCTATCACATAGGAGCAAATGACCTGGACATGACATTACGTGGGACAACTGGCCTGCAGAACCTGTGAGCAGCAGTAAGCTTCACTCATGTGGGTTAAAAAAACCCCACAAGACCCTAAAAGTCTTTCAGTTTTCAGGCTTTCGTTAATAAGACTCAGGAGTTACACTGAAAAATCCACTTTCACTTCTTTGTGTCCAGCTAAGATGGTATGAGCATGTTTCATACCTATTCAGATCCATTTTTTTTTGAGGAAATAAAGGAAAAATATACTAGTTTTTCTTTCCCTTACTAAGGCTCACTCACTAGAGCAGAAGCACCAAAACATGACGTACAGATTCGGCACCACTAGGCATCCAGGAGACCCCCAAAATCTCTCTATCCTAGCCTGACTGGTGCAAATGACTACTCTGTACCTGGATCTCCTCAATGGTGTGAACAATGAACGTGTCCTGCAGGTCCTCCATGGCCCCTTCCATCCAGTTATTGAAAGGAGCAGCTCGTTTGGCATATTCCAGGTACAACTGGTCAATTGTTTCCAGTAGCTTCTCTGTCCTCTGGGCACGCACAAAAAAAAACAAAAAAAGAAAATCAGGATAGATGGTTAGAGAAGAATAATCACGTAGATGGGGGTTGTCTGAGCTGCTCCTTCCTTTCAGACCTCCTTGATGCTCCCAGGACAGTACTACAGAAAAGACTCTCTGATGTTAAGAGATTACACACAGGATGGATTTTTTTCCTCTGAGGAAAAAATCTGAGGTCCTTTGCAATAAAACAAAACAAGGACAGCCTTTTCAAGCAGAACGAAATTTCAAAACACAGCAAAGTAGAAATAAATCAATAGCCTAAGCAAACGAATTGTGCCACAATTGGGCTGGAAGGGGAAAAACAGGCCAAATATCCTGAAATGTAGTGCTCCTTTGCAGTCCAGGATGTTCTAGGAGTGCACAAAAGAGCTGAAATGGGTTGCTCGTGCCCACTGCAGCTTGCTTCTCACAAATGACCTACCCACGTAGTCCCAAAGGTCCAACTTGTAACATGCCTCACCTCCAAGGCTTCTCTGCGTTTCTGGGTTAGGGCACCCAGATTATCCCACTGATCACAGATCTTCTGGCACCTGGCATTGACACTGGGAGAGTCGTAATAGTCCAGCTCGCTGTAAAGGGTGGGGGAAAAAAAGGACAAGAAGTCAAATAAAGACCTTTTCAAGAAGAAAGGGAAATCCATTAGAAATCTTTATCAGCTTTGAGCACAGATTGAGACAAAGAGCTCATGGTCTGTGCAAGTAAAGCGAGCCAAGAAGACAGCAGTATCTCGTTTTGGAGACGCTGTATGTTATGGTACATCAAACAGCACAGAACAGGAAGAAAAACAACCACCACCCAAGGCCTCAACAAACACTGGTGCTGGCTGCCTGATGGGAATAACTTGGCACTGGGGGAAGGGAGTATGGACTTTTGCTCAAAATGGGACTAAACAGATTATAAGCAGAGCAATATGTCCCCGTATTCTGCTTAAGAACATCATCCAGGTTAACTACCTGCATCTTGTACATCAGAATGGGCAGTCAAGATTTTGTTATGAATGCAAAGAAACCACTTAAGATCATTCTAAGAGTTGCACAGCAAGTGTGGCAGGGAATAGCTACATTACACAATCCGTTCATTTATTTAGGACAATCCCAGAAGTGTCATGTAGGTTTCTCTCCTACATGCCTGACAGGGAGTGCATCGCTGAAATGTCTATAGGCTGGCACTCATGGAAGCTGGGCTGGTAAGAGTATGGCTAGGGAAAGGAGTGCACGGAGATAAGCTGAAGCTTGTGGTCTTGTATTGCTGTGCTCTTGGTTCTGCACATAGTCAAAGAGGGAGAAACCTGCAGGCAGAGGGAAACCAGTCAAACTGGGAAGTGTCAGCCTTGAAAGAGAAAGCAGAATAACTGACTGGGCTACTGCGTGGCCCTAGGCCATCTGATGAGCATTTCTCTAAGCAGTAAGGCAGGTTTAAAGAGCTGCCTCTTGCCTCCCCCAGCCTTGTTTATTCCCACCACTGTATTGCCCTCCTGAGGTGTGTGGGCACAACTGCTGGTGGAGCCTTGCAGCAAACTAGTCAGGAAATCAATCTGGGCTAAAAATAAACTTTTTCTTTGCTGGGTTTTTAATCCAGTTCAGTTCCCTGATCTACACACCTGTGCTGGACCACTACTGCTGGGGACAGGAACATGCCATGCCCCCAAACACACCTGGCATGGACAGCTGCAGTGGCTTCCTCCGGACCCTCTCCATCTCCCTGACAGCATATCTCTGGGGGACAAAAGAGCTCAGCCATGGTTTTTCAGGGCATGGCCTCTTTGCTGAGGTGGAAGATGGCTTTTAGAAGGATGGCAGAGCCTGCTGTTCTCACACTTTGGAAGAAATCACCTCTCCCCCAGCTTAGGGCCCAGCCTTCCCTGTTGCTCTTAAAGTTGCAGCAGCTTTGGCCAGCATGTAGCATGTGCTTTGGAAGAGACAGGTCAGCTAATGCTTGCTGACTAGCCAGCCTTGGTTTTAATCTTACTGACATGCAGGATTGCCTTGAACCCTCCTCCTGTTCCAAGGTCAATCCTCCAGTGTACAAGGGAGCAATTCTGTAAGTCTGTGTTGTTAAAGGAGATAATCTTGATCCAATAATCCTGATTTTTTAGAGAAAAACAGTCCTTCAGCCCAAGAGTACTGATCTTAGCCCAGACACTAACTTGAGATAGGCAAGCATGATATATAAATATTTTAAAAATAGGAAACAAAGTCAAAGCCAAGTTTTTCAGACTGTTTTTGCCAAGAAACAAGCAGGGTTTTAAAAATCCCTCTCCCTGTGCTGCAAAGGCCAGCCCTGTACCTTCCTGCTATCCCTAGCAACCAACCTCCTGCCCTGAGGAGATCCCATTTCTCCTGGTAACCTGCGTCACTCCAGGAAAAGGATTGGAGGTGAATATTTCCAAGCTGGGGGAAGCAGGGAGGCAGCTGAGCTGCTGGGAACATGCCCTGGGGCAAGTGCCCACCAGAGTCCATGTGGTGCGGTACTCCTGGGGCAAAGGGGCCTGGGTGGCAGCAGAGGCCACGATGGGTGCAAGCATCAGAAGGTTTTTTTTTCCTGCCAGAATAAGGAGGATTTTTTTGATAAAAGAGAGCAAACAGAGCCTGCTATCCTCTGCTGTTTCCTTCTGTTCCTGGAAAAGTATGATGGCGTTACCACTCTGAAACTTAGCAGGTGCCAGCAGCAGGTCAGACTCTTTAGGAAAGGGCTCACAGTAGCATAACGAGCTCAAAGAGGCTGG
>JAVSBS010026299.1:58940-73718 GCA_033124195.1 Coracias cyanogaster | reverse complement strand
CTCCTGTTATGGCTTCTTATAGTTCAATATTCTGTAGAGTTTGTACCACAGAATAGCTCACTCTGAAGGTGCGGCATGGTCTGCCCACCCATGGGCAGAAAAGGAGTCCCATTTTTAAGGCATGATTGAGGTATATCTGAACAGTTACCCCCACTCACCGAGACCATTTTCCCTTCTGAAGGCATGAAGGCTGGCCTGTTGCTGAGCCGCAGCTTGGTCTGCAAGGTGTTGAAATTGATCTCAAGTTGGCACTTCTCTTGGACCTTGGGGGGCTTGTGCAGGCGGCGGTAGTCCCGGAAGTCCTCCAATTTCTGCTGCATGGCTTGCATGGTGTTCTCTGGGGCCCGGTTCTCCAGCCAGGGGATGGTGCGACGGATCCACTCCAGCAGCTGGAAAGAGCAATGACAAGCTTTGAACTGAAAATTGTGTCAAAACTACAGATGTTGCTCTGATCGCGTTAGGGACTGTTTACTTTTATGTTTGCTGTCAGAAAGATTCTGCCACCAGCAGGGCTTGCAAAGAAAAGTTTGTCAGCTTTTTTTTTTCCAAGTTCTTTTTTTTTTTTTAATGAGCAGACCATTCCATACCACACTAAGTAGTGCTGCTTGTTGTAGCACTGCCAATCAAACATGCTTAAGGCAGAGCTTTCACACAATCAGGACCAAATTATGTCCTCAGATTACACTAAAGTTTTTCTGGACTGTTGCATAACTGAAGGATGCTGTAAGTCTTATTATCTCCAGAAGGGTTTGACAGGAGAAATCAAGTTCTTGGCTCCAGTTACACTTTTCCCACTCCAGCTTCCTTGAAGCCAATGTTGCTCTTTGAACAGCCCCCCTTAGCAAGCCTACCTGGGGAGCCGGCAAAACACTAGTGCAATGGGCAGTCTATAGTACGACTGGAGTAGTGTCTTACGCTTCTCAGACCAGGGTGAAACCAGGCTCATGGGCTATGTTTGCCCTTCTGTTCTCCGTCTTCCCCTCCATATTTATCTCCCACAAACATACTCCAGTCCACATTTGGTCACTCCTGTAGTTGCACAGCTGTCAGTCTGTCAGCCTTCAGCTACCTCAGTTAACCAAAGCTTCCAGCTTGTATCTTACACAGATTCTTTCCAACTATCAGCAAATGCATATTTCTTTCCTCAATTATCTCTAACTTCCATGCTCTCTGATCCAATTCCTGACTTCTACAGTATATCAGCACACCATTTGTGAGAAAGATGTTATGGAAGTTGTACAGTCCTGAGAAATGAAAGCTAAACCAGCTTGATTTTTCCTTTACTTTTAGCATTTCTGCAGCTGCTCTTAATAAACAGAGAGACTTAAAGCTGCTCTATGGAAGCTTTCTATTTTAAAGTAGATTGCTCTTGCCTTTAAGTTTTATTTTATTTTTTCTTAGCTACATCTTTCCAGAGAAACACAGGCGAATACAATTCTCCAGGATTACTTATCAGTGTTAAATGCAATTCCTTTCCACATACCACCACCCAGAAACCAACAGCACCATGGACACCTACATCACTGGCCAGTTTTTCGTAGTCTTCCATAAGCTGTTCATTTTCTTGGTTGACTGCCAGCACCTTGCAGATACGATTTGCTGCTGTCTCCGCCTGATGTAGAGAAGAAAAACAGAAGAAGACGAAAGTGTGAAAAAAAAAAAAAAAAGAAAAAAACATAGAAACCAAAGCTTGCAGGTTAGCTTCCTGCTACGTACTTGTGGGTAAAGCCTCCTACCCTGGACTCTAAGAATCTGTCTGCACTTCAAAATGTCTGTCCTGACCTCTTTGCTTTCCATATGACCTTCTATAATAAATTATTTTTCCCTTCTCAGGGGAACACATTCCTTCAGGGATTCTCAGCTCTACTGATCCTATCTTATGTACTGTAGGACTACCGCATTTCTACGCCTTTTCTGAAGCTGTTCCTAACAAATTGTTCCTAATAAATTGTTTGCTTCCTATCAGAGGGACCCTGGTTGCCTCTTTACAAAAAGAGGTGGCTTCTGCCACCACCTCCACTCCCCTCACTAGCATTCAGTGCTGCCACACAGAGTGGTGGCAAGCTGATAAGACTCTCTACATGCTTTTACCCAAGGAAAGAACTACCTAGAGTAATTGTATAGACTGGACTTTGGAAAATTTTTTTTTGGAAGATAAAGTGGTAGATACTCCTCTTAACCTTAAATTCTGCCCAGCAGAGCTGTCTTTCAGCTTCCCCTGTATTTCTGGCACTCACTAAAGGGCCACCTCCTCTAGCATCTTGCTGCATGACACCTACAAACCTACCATTCAGGGTCTCATGATCCAGCTGAGAAGAGGACTTTTTTCCCCCCCTCTTTCTGGGTAATCTTTCTGCTTACTCTCACAAAAAAACCCCAGCCTGTTGTTACTGTTTAGGTTTTGGGGGTTTTCTCATTGTTCTCTGAACCTTGTCCTCTGCAGGAAGGCGGACGTGTTAAAACATGAATTTGGAATAAGGCAAGGATCAGAAAAATCCTGGCTATGAACTCAGGAGTCAGTCTGCCCTGGGGTGCCATGGAGGTGTTTGGCACAGGGAACATAGAGCAGGCTGATCCTTGCACAGCAGGTATCTGTGGGTATCAGCTCCCTTTATCATTATCATGGTAGGTGCCGTGCCACAAAGCCTCAGATGATGCACCCCTGCGATGCGTGTCAGGGGCTTGCTCAGCACCTTCTTACCACAGTACATTGCCCTGGTGCCTAGAGAAGGTGCTAGGGCTACCCACAGGACCGCTATGGAATAGTTCTCCTTCCAGAGGCGAGGTGAAGATGAAAAGGAGAAGGTACATGCCAACAAACCAACTGCAAATGCTGCATCCTGCCTTAAAACTACGTGTGGGACTGATGCCAAAAGAAGCTTTGCTGAGCTTATAGCTGGCAAGTTTCAACCTTTTTCTATTTTTAAAAGGCCTTTGATTATCTGTTTGTTCAATCTCCAAGGCCACTTGAGAAAAATCCTCTAATTTTTGCAGCTGATGCGAGGCAGCAAGAATAGCAATAAAGTCATAGGCTAAACAGTGATATATGGATTGCAAAGGTCTCAGGGGATCTGGCAATCTTATTCATTTGTAAGAAGCTGTAAAAACATATATTCAGTCATCCGTCCCTTCACTAAAGCAGGCTAGCCAGCAGATACACAAATATTCCCTAATTTAAAACACATCAGAAGGACCTGTACAGGAGAAAAAGCAATTTCACTTCAAAAAAAAAAATCTGTAAAAAGCACAAATGATGGTTACATTTCAGAAAGCTTGTACTTTGATCACTTCTTAACTAAAGTTTGTACTTTAATGGAGTGCTTTTTGATATCCAGAGAAAACATTATAGACAGGGGACCAAACTGTATGCCAAAAAGCCATTGCCAGACCCCTACCATGATGGGCTTAGTGACTGTGGCGAACTGGTGGTGCCTAAAGTTTCTCAATCGTCCCAGAAGAGGAGCTCCCTGCACACTCTTAACTTTCTTCCTTTTATACCCCAGGAGCCCGCTGCAGCAGCCACCAGCTGTGTAGGAGGGTCCCCATTTTGCGGAGGCTTATTTACATGTATCCAAGGATAGATTTCCTCCAGCTGCCCCTGTTTTTATATATGTGTGCGTATATATGTGTTGAACATCTGTCCAAACACAAAAGCCCTCTGAATGTCAGCAATTATGACATTATTTGTATTATCCTAACAGCTGAAGTGCAGAGGCTTTCTCTCCCCTCTCAGTACTTGCTTCCCAACGACTCTTGCCTACTCCAGGCTGCTCTATGCAACAATGTGCTGCTGCTGCAGCAGCAGGAAAGGCTCCGTGACCCCTCTCAACATTAATATAATGAGGAAAGCATTACACTGACTTGCTCTGAGTGAGGTAGGACAAAAGGATCCCAGTGCTTCCAAGTAACTTCCACTAACACCTCCCACACCGCTGCTTAATGAGCTGATCTGTGGTGATGGCAACCTCACTGAAACACTTCCAGGTAAAAGAAGAGTGGCACACTAAGATGTTTACACGAGGCCAAGGCAGCTTCCTGTACACCTTCATTAGTGGAGTGGAAAAAGACATTTTGGCTTCCCCACGCTGCTTAAAGGCAATGATGCATTTTGGATCTTCATGCCGGCTCCAAACAAGCCAGGATGCCCACAAGGCATGGAGCAGCACTGAGAAGATACACCATCCTGAGGTCTGGAAGCTGCATACCTGTATTCTCAGAGAACCTGTCTGAGATGATCAGCTTCAGTGCAGCATCTGTGCTGACACGTACTCCTCACACCCAGAGTGGGAGAAGGGCAAGCCCAGGGCCTTCTGCTTGGCACCACACTGCTGTGTGATATGCATGTGCTGTTTAGTGGACTCAGAAGGGAAATCTGAAAAGCCAGGGGAGCAGTAATTTCTCTGCCTTTTTTCTTTTCTGTACTTCCCAACTCTGACTTGGACTGCTTAGGATAGAAGTTAGATGTCCCTCTAGCTCATGGATCCAGGTCTCTTTGCTGACTAGGATCATAAAGGAAGGCGTTCCCACAGTGCGCTACATGGGGAAGATGCCTGCCTGTGGCTGTTCTCTGATCTCAGGGGACCACTCCAGAATACCGTACACCAAACACAATCTCTTAATAAAATAGTAAAATGTTAGTTAGAAATTTTCACTCCGGAAATCAAGTTTACAAAAATATTAAGCCAACCAGTAGTTGCATGCATTTAGTGTGAAAGTCGGAAGCGGTTAGAAAACAAGCAAACCAACCAAAGCAGGTATACCTACAAATATATATAAAAAAAATGGCATAAAGAAAAAAGCAGCCATCTACACACACATCAGGCTGGGGACCCTGTACCTTCAAAGGCTCAGTATAAGAGAGTGAAAGAAGCAGAAAGCAGCTCATGGGACCTCCCCTTCAGGACTGGTGGCAGTAAAGAAAAATCTGAATGAAAAATGGAGCGACATCACAGTAAGTCACCTAACCGTGCACAAGGCGGCAACACATCAAAACCTCGGCCAGGGCTTGTACTCAGTAATCATTCTGCATTCACCTGGGAATCTGAATCTGTGTCACTCAGCAGTTGGGTAATTTACAGCTAGGGTAGCTCCAAAAAGGAGCTGTGCCCCTCCTGCAGGGCACAGTTGAGGACTGCTAAAAGATTAATAAATGATTAAATCTTCCCTGTAAGACGGACTACATAGGATTGAAGCTTTAATAACTGAGAAGCTCCATCTCTGGTTCTTGACCCAGGTACTTGGTTCAGGTCCTGAGGCAGTAAAGGGTTGTCTTCAGTTATCCCAGGAGACCTAGCATTCACTTAAATTGCTGATGAGATCATGGGACCTGCTAAGCAGGTTTCTAAATTGTGGAACGGGTGCAAGGAGACGGGAAAGGGATTGGCGAGGGGCACCCTCCTCATACTGTGGTTTACTGTTTCCTCATCTAGAGATCTTCAGGTTAAGCAGACAGCATGGAGCAGTCCCTCAGGGGCACCTGGCAAACAGCAGGCCTTATCACTGGGCTGGCATGAGTTCTGAGACTACAGTCTTCCTGGGCAAGTCTCAGCTGGCCAGAGCTTGCAGCCTGGTCTTAGGGGTTTCAAACTACTCATAAAGCAGGAACCTAGCAAAAAAGCTATGGCAACAGAAATTAAAGCCAAACAGGCACGTCTACTGCACTGCCGTGGGACATATTCCCAGTTCCTTGGAAATGAGACAGTATCATATAATTCATATGGAACAGGGTGAAGAACAAAAAGTTTGAACTAAAGAGCTGCTCCCTGTAACCTACTGCCTGTGTTTGCCTTCTGAAAGCCAGCATCAGCATGGGATCCGCATCGACACTGCGACCATCAGCACTGCTTTGTACAAAAGAGATGGACTTTTTCCAGAGCCAAGTTAGCCCTCAAACTGGGCAATGTGTGGACTGCGTCTAAACGAGAAAAGGCCTAGTGAGAGAAAGAAGTTGTAGCTAGGGGAAACAGGGAGATTTTATATGTTCAGAACATTAAGTCTTGTACCTCAGATTTTATTGTTCCAAAGCCTACAAACTGAAATTAGCAGTGATCTTGTGGAAAGGCTGCAGCCCATCCAGGCTATGGCATGGGAAGAAAGGATGGACCTTTTTCTTCTCTTCAAAGGATTGTAGGGAAGTTGATGTTTTGGAAGAAGTTTCCCAAAGGCAAACTGTGACTATTTGGTTCCTCTCAGGACAAATGTCTTGATGCCAGTCAAAGAGACTTTTGAGTAAAGAGGAAGCAGAGGATGGAGGACTGAAGTTGTGGAAGTGGGCAAAGTAGAAGAAAGAGAAATAAAACATACACATGGTTTGGGAAAAAGAGGAGAATGACCAGGGAGAAGCAAGAAATGGAGAAACCTGTGAGTGTGGGAAAGCTCAAGGCTTGGTAGGAACGGACTCTGTGGCTGGAGCACAGAAGTGCTATGTAGCTAGCTCACAGATGATTCAACCTAGGAAAAGACCACTGACCTAGTGGGGGCCAAGTGTGGAAGGCAGCTCAAGGAGGACAACCTGTGATTTCCTGGAGTAGGTAGATTTGATTGTGGTACTTCTGGAGGCACACTATCTGGCCAGGATGATGCCCACTAGTCACTGAGAGGGTACTGACTCTGTCAGACATTCATTCGTCTTTTGATGACAGCTTTACCAAATGCTTTCTCCACCACTAGGGTGTGAAACTAGATGGAAGGAGCAGCTCATGTCTGAAAGGACATTTACACCACTTCTCCAGCAAGACTACGGATGGCACATCCAAGCACATCCCTGGATGCGCTGGGCTTCCCTGCAAGTGGCCTGGGGCAGATGGGGGGGTCTGGCACTTTCCTCAGTCAAGAGGAGCGGTGGGCAGGGCAGGGAGAGGGGAGGGGGTTGTTAGTGGTAAAGTCTCACCTTCTTCGCCCCTGAGAAGGCGTGGTAGTAACATGAGACATAGGTCATTATGGCCTTCTCATCCGGCCTTAGCGTGCCTATAATATCTGTGCAGAGAAGGAAAAGAGGTTGAAAGGATAAAGTAAGAAGCAGCACATAGAATAAAACAAAACAGTCACGGGTGGCGTGAGAGAGGGGGAGAAAACTTCCCATCATGCATTGCAGGACAGGCCAAACAGATTTCCATGCGGAGAGCTGGGAATTCGGATCTATAGGTGGCTAGCAGTGTTGGCTTGTGGCTCAAAGAGGCACCCCTCCCTCCCACCCACCCCGTCCAGGGCGATCCCATGCTGAGGATCCAGGCTCTGCACCTTCACGCTGCAGTCCAGAGGCCTGGCCCAAAGATGCAGTAGGCTGTTTGGAGGTCTGAACACCCACGCTCAAGGCCTTTCTGTACGCTGAGGAGCTAGAGATCAGAGCCTTCCTACGCAGTGCACTTCCTACACAGTATCTGCTCTGCTGCAACATGCACTGCCTGTTCCTACGGCACCGAAGTACAGGCGGCTGCTTGGTTTTGGCGAGAGATGTTTATAAGGTTTCACCCGCAAAATGTGTTCCTTAAGTTACTCCATTACCAACAGGAAAATGGCTAAGCCAGACACAGCAAGAACTCAACTGCCCGATTTCCAGCATGCTGGGTGAGAAAAGAGGAAAAAAACCAGAAACAAATGAACAAAACCAGGCATCTCAGTCATGATAAGCAATGCTCTGTTTTGCAAAATCACCATTGACATACTCGTTAGACATGCTTTATAAGCCCCAGGTGAACTGGGACTGAATTTGTGGCACAACTTGAGAAAGCAGCAGGTTCAGCCCTTAAAGCAATGGTGTGGGAACCTGCCGCATATGTAAGGTAAAAGACAAAGCTTTGGGTATTCATCTAACCCTTCATAAAACTGCTAAGTCAGCTCTGTTTCTCCATCTTTGAAAAAGGAAAAAAAAAACCCACCAAATGGGTATCAGCATTGTTTCCAGTGGGAGCAGGCTGCAGTGTCCTGCTGAGCAGAGCATCTACGTGGTGGTCTCCATCTTTGTGAAACCAAGCATCCTAGCTCAAATTTCCCAGGAACAGGGGCTGCAGGTCCTTGGCCATCAGGGCAGCAGTTTGGAAAGCAAATGGAGAAAGCAGAGCTCCCCAGTCTCTTGGATTTGTGTGCGTACCAAGTTGCTGGCATTTGTAAGTGCATGGAAAGTACCACCGACTACAGGGAAATGAGACTCCTGGCTCCCTTGCCCCATGTATTATGTCTGGGGCACCACTTTGAACCAACAGCCAACTCTACCAAGAATGTAATAATAAAGATGCCCGTAGCTAGAGAGGAGAAAGAGAAAGAAAAAAAGGTTTGGACATTAGCAACGGCACCAGGTGTGCTCTGTGGAGGGAGCTTGGGATCCTGTGATACCTTCTGGGCTCCTGAGAAGGCGTGGTAGAAGCTAGAAACATAGGTCATGATGGCTTTCTCATCAGGGCGGGCAGTTCCAACAATGTCTGTCAAAAAAAACCTCACGTTAAGCGCATAATCAACTGATGGGAAGAAAGCAAAGGAGAGGCATAACCACAACTGTCCAGGAGGCCTGCTGGGTTATATGTTTGTCATAGCAACTCCACAGGGCTTCCCAGCACTCCCCAGAAGATGTGTCTCTCTGAGAAGCCAGGATCACCCTCCTGGTTCCCCACCCTCATGATAAAATTGCTTCCAGGGTCTGGCCAGGCTAATGCAGCCATAGGTCAGCATGTCTTGTGTCACGGCACTTCCCCGTCCTGAGAACATTACTGTGAATGGTGGCTTGAATCAATCCAAACTGGCAGCAGGTTGACATGGCTTTTACAGATGTATTATACTGCAATTCCTCCATGCAGTTCTTCAGGAAAGATCCTTTCTCCCTTCCATTCCATACCTCAGTCCTCCATTTCAGCACAATGATGCCTTGAATTTCAAAAGGCCCTTTTCATTAGTTTCAGGGCAAACTCAACACCTCCAGAGATCAGAATTAATGGTGTGGAGGAATGCGCATCAGCTCCACTCCAGAAGGGAGGAGAGCAATGGGAGCTCCTGCAAGGGACCCTCTTCATCACTGTTAGTTTTGCTGAGAACTGAAGCTAGATCCACGTATTTTGGAGGTGGCTTTATTTCCTACAGAATGGCAGGAAGCACTTGGACCTACTCCAGAAACCTCATGATTTTTTGTGACCTCAGCATGATAAATGCAATGAAAGCAAGACTTGTCCCTGGGGATGGAAAATACTATTTGAGAACATGAACATTCTAGTTACCCAAACACAGGTTCATTTGGTTCAGCTGTCCTATATCCACCTTCCCCCCCTTGTTCCTCTCACTCCCTTATTTAACAAAAGCCTTTAACTGCTTCTCCTGTCCAGACAGAGCCTGAAATACAGCTTCTACCATTGAAACCAGCTGGCTTCAGGCAAACAGCCAACAGCCAGGGAACTATTTCAGGCTGTTGTCTGTACTCCGCAGTTACAGTCTTCAAAGTTTACTGCTAAGCTGGTCTTGACAAGGCTCTGAAAAGTAATCCTTGCTGTCCCAGTGACCTCAGGGAAGCAGTCACAGTCAGTAGCAAAAGAACCTCTGAATAACATGGACCTCTGCCTTGGTCTCCAAACCCAATCAGTGAGTGATCTTCATGTCCAACACTTCTGAGTAGTCAAGAAGAAGCAGTTTATAAAACTAATACCATGCCTACAAAAGGAAGATCACCAGCAATGTCAGAAAGAGCCCAGAAAAAAAATTCTGGAGCAAAAGGAACATAGTCCTATACCATACATTAACTCAGCATTAAGCCCGATTCTTGAAAGGGAACACTTCAGTCAACAGTGGACATAGCTAGGTGTTACTCATCTCTGCCTAGTTTGTCAGCACCAAGTTAAGATCTCCACACCAGGCTCAGAACACTGAGAGGCACGGGAGGAAGAGGGAGGAGGAACATATGATTCATTATGCCATTGTAACATTTTCCCTATACATTTAGTATGTGATGGAGGGAGCATTCAGAGATTGCTGAATTCTTGTACAATACAAGTCCACCTAGAAAAAGTGGGAAATTTCTTGAGGAAAAAGCAAGTTAAAAGGCACAGGGTTCTGTATTACCTTCTGCATCCAGCATCTTGGGAATATCCAGGTATTTCTCAGCCACATCAAAAGCTGTGTTTAGATTAGTGAGAGGATCATCCTGAGAAAGAAACAGAGCCAGAGCATCAGCATCAACTTCTAACAAGGAACACAGCATTTCTCTCAAAACAGAGGTATCGTGCTTGGCTTGGTTCAGGTAACTGTGCTGTCCACACAAAATCATGTGAATCCTCATCTAGCAGGTTTAAGTAATTAGCTTCCTTTTGAAAGCAGAGCCTGGAGGCTCATGATATTATAATTAACATATCATCTATGCGCTTGCAGCAAGAAGGAATAATACATTCTGCACTGAAACCCGTTTAAAGTAAAATTAGTTTCACATTGTACTGATAGTAAACGGCCATATCTCACATTTCTATCTCATGCTTGTATTAGGTTTGCAACTTCCATTTTAAAGAACTGCAGAGCAGCGTATCTATTAGAACAGCTAAGCAATACTAAAATAGTAACAACATCTGCAGCGGGTGCTGTCCTTAGCTAGTGTACAGTTTGTTGAACACCAGTTGAGTGGGAGGAAGACAAATGTTTTAACAAACCTCTACAAAATAAATACATATAAAGGTACCCTTTTTGTCTGAGTATTGCTTTTCTTTCTAGGTGCTGCATAGGACTTGTCATTTCCTTAGCGCATTTCTATTCCTCTATATATAACCCTTCTGCTGTAGCAGGATGCACTTCAGATACAGACATCAATACAGAGTAATCAAATCTTAAACACAGTTAAATGTGACTTATCACATCATGACTCATATCACAAAGGTAACTAGATTTTAAAGAGCCACGCAAGAGAATATGAAACGCAGATGTCACTGGAAAGGAAAGACCTCTGCAAATTGTTTCCAGCATTCAAACAATGATCAGCAACAAGACACCTACCAACCAGCAGGAGACCCTTATAGAAGCTTTATTCCTATATTACTGTATATCGATGATACTTAGTTATTCTGAAGGATAAATCCAGTTCATGGATGACAAATGACATTTGCAATATCAGTTTCTACTGTTAGGACAAGTGGCTTCTTCTGGAGGAATGGTTGTGGATAAACTGCTAGTGCTTAATCGCTTTGTTCGCTAAGTGTCTTTCAGGAGAGAGGAAGATTGGGTGGGTCTCTCCATATTGTCATTTGTGCCACTCACACTGAGACCCACCTTAAAGAATAGGAAATAAGCAGTATTTCACCTTCTTTCTAGAGTGGCATCCATTTTCTGTTTCTTTTCTATTTGAGATCATGTGCCTTTGCTTATTGCACTGACTTGGAAGATTAAGCTGTGCCTGAACTCTAATCAACAGGCAGTTTTCTTTGAACCCACCCAGTATGAAAAGTGAATGTAGGCAGGCTTTGGCAGACACGGTACAGGCATGCAGAGAAGTGCCTTTATGGCACTGGTCATTATGTAGCCCTTGGATTGCAGCCTTCATGAAATTAGGAGACTGAACTACTCCAAAAAGAAGTTTCCTGCAGCATTTCCCTAGGAATTAACACATGTATTAGGTTGGCATCCCATATCAGCATCATGTTCCTTTGGATGAACGTCTCCAGTAGACAGCAATGTTTCATCTACACAAGTAAATCACACACAGAGGCCATCAAAACATACGTGACCAGTTTTTGTATTTAGTCCACTGGTACAGGTCAATATTAAGCAAGGAAACACTGCACAAGCCTGCTGTGATGAAACCAGCGGCTGTCGCACATGGTAACAGTCCCCACCTCAGCATCAAACAGTCCTTTATCCCCATATAATAACTTTCAATAATGACTACATCATATAGATCTCTCTCTCTTTCTCTCTCCCTCCACCTTTTCATAGTTTAGCAAGGATGCAGGCAGGGGATTTTTACTATCCTCCAGCCACAAGGAGCCACCCTGTGCTATGGAATTAGAGCCTGGTACCATTTCAGCTTCAGCCTACTTGCCTCCTGTGCCTGCTCTGGAGAAACCTCTATAAACCCAAAGTGTAACCAAAAGCCTTACTTGAGGAGGTTAGACTAGCTGATATATAACGTACCTTGTTTATTATGTGTAGACAAGGCCTTAGCTCCATTTAGGACAGAAAAGTATAGCCTTTTCTTTCTCTCAAGTGCAGAAGCACCCAGAAATGGCAAGTGCCATTTTCCTACTGTGTACCAAATTTCAACCTACGCCGACCATGACCACCATGGCATTGCTAACACCCTGACAGTGTTTTGTGCTAATACAGATCCTTCCTTAGCACAGACCCGTCAGAAGGAGCTGCCTGAAGATCTGTCAGCCTCTCCTGGAGGAAAGGGAGGAGCAAACTCACTGCAGACAGCTTTCCTATCAGTTCGCAAGTAAGGACACCAGGAGCAATGCTGCCAAAGGTTAAAAAGAAATTTTAGGCTGGAAGTTGGGAGAGGTTTCCTGATGGGAAAACTTACTGGGCTTGGGCACTCCCAAAGGAAGGGCTAGAAGTCTTAACATGCGGGAAACTGGAGACTCACCTAGATGAAGCCAGAAGATTTCTACTTCATATGTAAGATGTGCTATCATAGCCTCTTAGGGAATTAAGCTAAAGATAGTACTACTGAAAGCAAGTGCTACCTAAGTCCAAGACTAGCTCTGACATGAGCAGAGAACTAAACCAGTGAAAGATCCTGTTCTCCATCAGAAAAGCTTCATTCCTCATGGACAGTGGAGCTGTCCCTTGATTCCTTCCACAGCTGAAAGACACAGCCCAGAAGAGCACTGACCTAGGTGAGGTTCTGCAGAGGTGCCTTGGTTCCCACTCTGTTGACATGAGCATAGAAATGGCAGACACACGAAGAGAAGCAGTGATTTGCCAGGCTCCAGCTGGGCCAGCCATGAGGAAAGCTATAGTTTTACCATGGAGGAATGACATTGTTTTAACAGTGGCAGACAGCAACCTGCCCTAACAGATGCCCACCTGGCACATCCTCTGCTTTTGCTGACTAAAGACTATCATGGCTCCTCCTCTTTCACTGCAACCCTAACTCACAGGGGGAGTTCTATCCTCCTCCAGCTATTTCCAAGTCCTTGCAGCACACAAGGTTGCCATGGCAATTATTGCAGTGTGACATAAAAAAAAAATCTTCTATTAACTAGCAATCAGGATAGGAGATGGAGGGGGATGAAAATCAAGAGAAAGCAAGCACTTACTATATCTGCCAGAGTTGAAGGCACTAGGAAAGAAATCCAATTGGTACAACTTGTGTTTTCAGGAATATCTGTAATGAACACATCCAACACAGCAGTACACAGACCACATTCTATACGGATTGCAGTATATGAGGGGGTGTCTGAGCTATCAGTCAACATTGGACTTGACAAAAAGATCTTAGACGTGGCTCACAGCTGAGCTACAGTCGGGGGTAAAAAGAGGAAGGGAAACCCCATCTTCTGCATATCCCTTCCATGCAGATCATAAGCTGAATCTCAAGATCTCAACAGTGAGCTGAACAACAGCAGACAGAGCTGCACTGAGTAGAAGCCAAATAAGTAGCTGTGGTATCAGGGAATCACTGACACCAAGCTGGGTGGAATTGAACCTTTTATTTTCGGGCCTGGATTATAAAAGCAACTTCAGCTAGGCAGAGTATGTAGGCAGAAAAGAATTGTGCTTGCTCGACTAACATAGCTAGACCAGGAAAAATAGCTAGGAACAAACTCAATACAAAACTGTGCTGACAAGAGAAGTTGCTAACTTTTGGGAAGAAGACACGCAGTTATGCTGGCTACCTTTTGCTAGCAGACACTGCCAATACAGGGTCTATAGCATAGATACAGCCTCTGTGAAGGAGCAATAGACACTAAAACTTCACAAATCATGGGACCAAGCCTGCAAGGGAAAGTGTTGAAACCCTCAGTGACCAGTACAATCAGAGAGGTGCTGTATAATCCAACAAAAGAGCATCTAAAAGGGGAGGGAAAGTACAGATTTGCAGTTTAAATATAGATCACCTTGTTGCTTTTTTTCCCCCTTCAAACTGCCAAACCCCATAGTGTAGAAATTAATTGAGGGAAGATTAAATGTAAATTGTCTTCTCATTTCCTTCCATGTTGGTATCAAACCTGTGCCAGTTTGAATGGAGGCATGATCTTCACCTTGACCAGAACTTAATTCCGTAAAAATGTGCATCCTGAGAAAACCATAAAAGAGACTACAGTTTTGACCACCATGCAAGAATAGTTAAGGAACAGTCTCTTCCTTAAATAACTTCAGTAGAGAATTTTAAAGCTTTTAATAGCACGTTTCCCAAATAATTTTGTTCTAACTGACTCTGGAGTAGCTGATCTCATTTTAATACTCAACAATAAATAAAGAGGGGTGCATTAAAAAAAAAAAAATTATGTTAAATATCTCCAAGGGACCTTTTATGTTTTCTATATAAGCTCTTTAAAACTTCTTTCTTTCTTCAGCACTTAGTATTTAAAATGCAATGCTATGTAGCACAACAGTGTGTGATTCTAAACACTGAGGTTAATTTCTCACTAGATAAATCTTGACAATTCTAGCTTTTATCAGTAGTATTTCATCTTCTCTGTTTTGAAAACCTTGTCTGGAAAGCTCACTGAGACAGAAACTTACATGCTGTATTGGCACTTAAACAGAAAAGAAACCCTGAACTAGCATTCTAGAGCTTGTTAAAAAGTTTATTTATTTAGAATAGGCAAGCATCCTCACAGTTTCTTTCTTTATGTAAATAAGTATATTTTG
>JAVSBS010026299.1:34404-52207 GCA_033124195.1 Coracias cyanogaster | reverse complement strand
CTAGAGCTAAAAACTTCTCCTGGCAACCTGGTTACAAAGTCAGCCAGCCTGATCAGAAAGGCCATATGCTCTTTGGCCTCGACTCACTCAGTTTTCCACCCCTGCATTCCCCTATGCCAGCCTCCTTTTCCTTTAGGATTCCTTCAGTGTCCTTCAGCTGCTGCCAGTCTCTTTCTAACACAGTGGAAGATGGCCAAGAAACAAAAGCGAAAAACAGTTGCAAAACAGGTTTGTGTGAAGCCTCCTGCTTCCTGGTGATGAACAGAAAGAAACTCCACAGGATTTTTGAATGTAACACTACAAAGCTAGTATAATGTGTAATGCTTAATTAAAGATACTGTGTTTGTTCCCTGCAGATATACATAAGGCTCAGTAATGTAGAGCAGCTCATATATTAAAAGCCTAATAATCAGACAGTAACTGCTGCCTGACCGTGTTTTCCAAGTGCTCTTCCTAGGCAGGACCTCTGCATGTGTTGTCTGCACTTCCTCCACCACCAGCAGCTGTTGCCTGAACAAGCGCAGCAAGTACATGTTATTAATGTAATTTATATCCAACTTGGGGGTGGAGCAGTTGCTGCCTAATGCTGGCAAGGCATCTGCATCCACTGGAAGGAATTATTTTGCACCAGTGAATCAGCTTCCACCCAGCTGCCATTATTGTAGCCAATACTATGAACAAAATGTGCAAGGCCTACAGGACTCTCATCCCTTTGACAGCCAGTTAAGTGCCTGACAAATCTTTGGTCCTTAGAAGCAAGACTGGCTGGCTCCATCAATGTGGCTTTTAAAATCTTTTAAAACGCACAAACTCATTTAGAAAAATGCAAAAAATGACTAAGCTGACTTTTCTACCCTGGCCTGAGTAGTTAGAAGCAGAACCAATGCTACAGAAATAGTTATCTCCTCCAACTACTTGAGCTGCCCATGAAAGCATAGCCTCTGATCACTCCACAGAGAGAAGGAGCTGCAGCAGATGAATGACTGGCAGGACAGTGTTATGATCCGGGAACTGGAGACACAGAGCAACAATGGTGACATAAAATAAAGGCTGCCCTGCATTTTGTTTATCCTAACAAAAGCCAAATAAAGCAGGATGAGCATCTATGTCCCTGTCCTCAGAAAGCATATTGCTAACCATGGTCCAGCCAGATTTAGGCCAGGTGGCTGGCACTGTTGACATGAGCGCACGTCTCAGTTCCCCAGTTGTGAGCATGCAGGAGATGGGGACAAGTATAATGCTATGTTTCACTCACTGACATGGAGAGACCTTATTTTCCTCCCTTTCCACTGCCAAATGAGTGCTTGCTCTGGCTGGTGCTTCAGGAGGTGTTTTGCTCACACAGGACTTCTGCAACGGTTGAAATCTCTAAGCTTTATTTCTCCTTTCACTTACATAAGGATCAATTCATCCAAAGTTATCTTTATGCTGAACTGAGCCACATCTGTCTAAGAAAGCAGCAACTTTCCATGCAGATTACAGGTGCAAATAAAACAGTCTCAGGGTCACATACTTGACCTATTCAATCTGTTAAATCCCAGGAACATTTGACACCAGTATGGAATCTATTACAGCAAAAGAAGGCTCCTGAGGTGTCAGATGACAGTGAGAGCTAAAAGCAGACAAAAAACCATTTGGAAGCTGCAATCAGGCTAGAGTTGATGCAGATTTACACAGATCTGCTGTATGCCACAACTGCTTTGATCCTATGGATTCTGGCTAACAAAGATGTTTAGAATCATCTTGAATTGTTAACAGTCAAAGACAGTTGTAAAAAGCAGTTCTTAACCCTCACTCATATTCTGTTTGCTTAGTTCACTCTCTAATGTGGACACAGAATAGGTCCTGCACTCATGCTGTGTGTAGGAAGTCCTGTTCAACTCTGGTTCTCGTTCACTGGGACATGGCTGCAGATCCTGGCTTGCGAACAGCAGAGAGGGATCTTTATTTGATGAAATGCAAGAAAAACGCCATTAAAACTTTTTTTTTTTGCTTTAACTCTGATTAAACACAAGGTTTCACAAGGCTTAAGATGACCTGAGAGGCTCCTTGAGGTTTTCTGGAGCTTATTTTTTTAACCACCAAAAAAAAGGCCAGGACATCAATGTATGGCCAGTGCCAATTGGGCAATGTATGCAGAGAACCACAGCTGGGCTGCAGACCCTTCACACAGGACCCTGGTGCCCAGCAGATATCCAGAGATGGAGCAAGCCACCTCGAGGTGAGTAGTGTGCTGCCCTAGACAGTACCACCACACTGCTGCTGAGTGGTGGCTTTCTTCTCCAGGAGAAAAGCCACCTAGAAAGCTTCCCAGATCAGCTCAATCTGACCGAGGCATTTACAAGTTATTTTTTACGACTGCCACGCTGGCTTTCATCTTCTACTTTGCTGCTGCATGAAGTCTTCTTGAAGTCTGAACGTAAGCCCCTAAAATTCATGCTCCAGGAAGGTTGATAATCCCTTCCATGGACAGATTTAGTGCTATGCAAAGTAGAAGTTCACTTTTATAGCTGATGTGTAATTTACTGTACACCTGGATGGACTGGGCAGAAACCCCTGCAGCAGGTCATGTTTCCTGGTGCCAAGCAGAGTGGCCTGGGCTCAGTCTGGGTGCATGGGCAGGGGCTGGGGTTGGGGAGCCCATGCTGTGATCACACTTACACGGCCCAAGCTGGCACCGCAGCATGGGCCCGAGCGCTCTGTATGAAAATCAAAGCTAACCTTGGTCCAAACTTCAGCTTGGGTACTACAAAGAAACCCATATGGGTTCACCATGTAGCTGCACAGGAACAAGGACAAAGAGTCAGGAACTTTTGGCAGGGGAGGTCAGGCTCAGCATTCAGACTGATATAAACCATGGCTTCTGTCACAAATCGGCACCTCTCAGCCTATTTCTGAACAGGGGAACTGCTGAGTCCACACCGAACAATTGGGCCCTGGAGATCTTTGGTCACAGACCATTTTACTTGCAAATGATTTCTAAGTGCTGTGAGGGTACAGTCACAGCTGATTCAGGAGCAGAGATCAAATAAGGAGGGGTAAGAGGAAAAGGCAAACTAGTGCTAGGGAGAGCAGAAGCAGAAATATAAAAGGGAATAGAGCAGGGAAAAAAGGTTTTACGCATGGTCTAGGCTCCCAGAAGGATCCATATGTCCGACCAAGATCCAAATGACAGCAGGAGCTGTCTTAAAGCAGAAGACCTCTTGCTCCACATCCAACTTCAAGTTTGAAAAGGGTTCCAAATATATAGGGATGACTGTAGCAGGCACTGGATGCATCAGCCTTTTCTTGTAAGGGCACAAAATGACCTTAGATATGCATTTGTGCTACATAAACAGTACTCAGGGCCCGAAACACCCTCAAGGTTGCTCCTGTGGGAAAAGCTGAGAAAACTGAAGACAAGTTGTGTGCAAAATATCAGTATCATTGAGCCATTCACCTCTTGCATTTTGCTTTTCAGTACCAAATGCAGTAAAGAACTGTCTGCAATGTCCTTGGAACAATTTGAAACTAGACTCCAAAGTCTCCATTAAGTTAAAGCAGTATGTTGAGCTAAAGGTCTCAGTAAGGCAAATATAAGCACCTACAGTGGCTGAGGAATTCCACCTAATCAGAGAACAAGTGGGCCACAGGATGGGCACATGGTCTTGGAGATGTCCCCAAGAGTAGGCCCTGAAGGCCAAAACTGGGGACAGTATGCTGACACTGCTCTGACCTCTTGGGCTAAGAACAGGCAGGGCTCAGCCCTCCAGCCCCTTGGCTCTCCCAGAGGAGAAATGATCATCCCGAACTGCATCACAAGCTCATTTCCTGGCTCTGTCAGGAGTTTCCCTGAAGAAACCACATATTTCCATCTGTAAGATGGAGATAACAAACCTCCCTCATTTTCCGTGGTCACTGTAAAGACAAGCCTAGAAATACCGCAGAAGCAGGGTGTCTCCACAGCAACAGTGATAACATAAGTCCATAGGCAGGACTCACACACAGGTCCAGAGCAGAGGAAAATAAGTGTCATGAAAACACAATCTGGATACGACAGCGAGTTGTTAAGGTTTATAAAAGAGCAAACTATCTTACTAACCTGCAAGCCCTCCTGGGTCTTGGGTGACATACCTGCAAAACACCTACCATCTTTGCTAAAAAGACATATATCCTACACAACTCCCTGGTGTCTGTGTGATCAGCAAGTTCCTGTCCTAGGGACTACACTTGGCTTTGACCTATGGGATGTCCTATATCAACAGGGGATCTTTCCCAGCAGCTCTGCAACAAGCTAAATACCATCAGCTGCTAGCTTTAAGTGAAACTTCTCTTCATTCAAGAAAGAAACATCTCAATTAATTTGTTTCTGCCACTGCTCAATGTTTTATCTAACTCATGAGAACCAGGAGAAAAGCAGGAGGACTTGACCATGAGGCCGAAGTGGGATTTCAGGTTTGGCAGCTTGGTGTGAAGGTGCCTAATATATCCCTTTTTTCCTCAACGGCTTATTCTACAAGGACATGAAGAGCTAGGGAGACACAAAATGAAATGACATGCAGCTGTGAGGGAAAGGTAATGGCTAAGCACAGCTTGGACTTAGACAGATCAGCTGGTTTCTTTACCTTCTGCTCCAATAGATACTAGTTTGACTCCTTTGCTGGCAATGAAATCCAAGGCCTTGTTCACGTTGGATATTTTGTGCACTCGCATTTTGCCTCTTTCAGGCTTAGCCAAACGTTCGCCTAATAAGAAAAGAGGAAAAAGGAAGTATTAGAAAACAATTCTGAACCCCTTCTGCCCTGGTGGGTGTTTCCCCATGTTGGTGGCTCCTGCTGCTCAGCCAGGCAGAGGGTAGATCTCCTGCATCCTTTCTCCGCAGCAAATACAGGACACCCACACTCACCATTAAGTACCCCCAGAAAGAATCAGACAGAAAAGTATCTTCTTGTTGCATCCCAGATAATTTAGAAACAGAGGAACTGTAGGCACCAAGTCCCTTCCACAGCAGGTTTGTATCAGAGAAAAGGTCCTTCAAAACCACACTGAGCTAGGCAGTGGGACTAACCTCTGTACCACTAACCACAGATAAGGATGTCTGGAAACAGCACAAACTTCCCTCTCCGACAACGACAGGTAAGGAGCTCCCCTCCAGCATTTACAGCACCCAATTTACAAAGCAAATCTCTGTCTTCTTGGAACTCCCTACAGTCAAATAGGAGGGTGGTCTTGTATCTTGCCTTTTCCCCAGTCAGGATTGCAGTCTCTTTACTGAATGGCCACAACTGTCTGCATCAGGAAATAAAATCAATTCTTTGGCAAGTAGCTTTATAACTGCAAGGACTGTCATATCAACTCCTTTCCATACATGTCTGATGCATTTCTAACTCCATGCAATGGTCTCTTACACAGCGGTATACAATTTAAAATGTTTATAATGAGGCAGAGAGAGGGAAGCAGCCCAGCTCTCAGGTAAGGGCAGGTAAATCTCTGATAGAAATGGATCTTCGGGCAAATACCATCTCCCGATGAACAAAGCTGGAAGATTTGGAAAAGCACTTTCCTGATCTTATTTATTTGAAAGAAGTTGCATTAAGTGCAGGGACCCTTCTTGATAGGGTCCCTGTAACTACACCCACAGCCTGCTTTTACTAACACTAACCCAACACTAGAGGAAGCAAATTAAAACTTGGACAGACAAGTGGGCTTTTCAAAGGAGCTTCTGTTAGAAAATATAATTAGATGGGACATCAGGAACCACCTGCATGTGACTCTGACCAAAAAAAATGACAGAACAGCCACTTTCAGACCACAAGCTCTGGAGTACAAAAAAGGTCTAAATAAAACACAGGCAGGTTTTGCACTTACGAGATAATTAAAAAGAGATCAACCGGGCAAGTCTAGGCATGGAATTAGTCACCTAACCTATTCAGTTCCAAAAGTCTCCTGCTATATTTTGAACCAGAATATTCAAGTCAATGCGAGCTGAATCAAAACCTTTATTTGAGGCTTAAGGGTGAGAATGAAAAGTACTTTTTAAAGAACTCTTCTCGTACTAAAACTAGATGGCTTGTTTCCTAACAAAGAAATGAGGAAAAGTGAAAAGGGAGAAAAATACATTATCTCCATATCCATGCCCCATAAAGAAAAGAAGTCTGGAAATGAAAAGCCTTTAAAAGTGTTTCAGTGATGACTGTAGGCTGGTGTCATTAGCTCTACAGCTTAACGATAAAAACAGATTCATTCTTAAAATGAAACACCAATATCTGACAATTTACGTAAGAAGATGCGTTTACGGCAGTACCTCCATTCTAGGATTAAAAAAAAAAAATCTCTTTTGCTTTAATGGGGCCTCAGGTACACGTCACAGTACATTACCCTCTTTTTCCCTTTGAATAATGCTCATCATTCTAAATAAGAATGGAAGCAGGTTTTGTGACAGTTTCACAGTGACATTTTTACATGTAGTTTCACAATAGACTTAAGGAGACTTATGCTGCCAAATGTCAACAAACGGGTTGAGCCGGCTAAAAAATAACCATTTTCTTCAGCTTATGTGATTGTAAACTAGCCTCGCAAAAAGAAAAACAGAGACAAGAGATGAGGTTTCAGCCAGAATGGCAAGCCGACCCAACTCACCTCGCGGCCGCATGTACATTGCCCACACTGGGGCTGGGGAGAGCAGGATTGTTCCCTCTGACAGCAACTCGATCCTTGAACAATTGATGGTGACTGCAAAACTGCAGTCTCCCTCTCTCAAATACCACAATAGGATATTTGTTTTAGAATAATTTTTTTGGGGAACTTAAAAAGTCCCCAAACCCAATGGCTATTTCATTGAGACTTAGACTTTATTACAAATGTAGATTTCCAAAGAAAAGCTTCATCTGGTTCCATGCCATACATTATTAACGATGTAGACTGTTAAAGGGGAAGCCTGCTAGAAATATGTTCTACTTTCAGCTGTTTGCATCACTGCTTTATTTCTCAGTGCGTCTCCCAGCTGACACGATGAAAATGGTCAACTCAATTTCATTCTCTTGATTCTCCTGTAGGAGCCCAAGGCTGTACTTCAAAAGCCAAACAATGCAAGGAAGTATTGGCATAGAACTTGTTTACAGCAAATTTGTTTAGGAAAAATATCAACTAGTCGTTCCTTCTGTTTGAGGAGAAAAAAAAAGTCTTATAACTATTTCAGAAGTACTAAACATGAGCTTGGCCTTTTTCAGTCTCATAGTGTTATTTTTAAAGTGGCTTTGTCAGGGGAAGGAAATGCATGCGGTGAAAAATGAGCGTATCTTCTGGGCAACTTCTAGGGAGGCCCAAATGTCACCTCTCACCATGGAGGCCAACGGGAGAAGACTTGCAATGAGGCAATCCCAGGACCATCCACAGAGCTTCCCCCATGGCACCGTGGCTGGGGGACTGAGAAACTCTGGCTAGGCTGGAAGGGGACCTGTCAGCAGTACAGCTCACCACCAGAAGGTACAGGCCTGAGTAAAACTGAGACGCTCTCGTCTTGCAGAACATCACTGTTTCCCACACTTTGGGAAGCCTCATTAGATGGGAAAACTGCTTCCTACCTGTTCCAGCTGTCCATCAGTGACATGTCCCCAAGGACATATGGGAGGGTCTGCCCCAAAACAGGTCTGCCACAGCCTCAGTGGCACAGTCCCTCTCCCACCCTAGGGTCTCCAGCAGCTTCCCGGGTGCAGGCTCCATCCTTCCTCCGGTGGCAGTGGGGCTAGAGGGAGATAGTGCTCCCTCACTCCCACACACCCCATGGAGTGGCCAGGCAGAGGAGGCACTGGGCTCCACACGACTCTTGGCTAGCCCAGATAAGTGCTTTTATGGCCATCCTTGATGTTAGAGGAAAAGATCAGCCTGCCACAAAGACCCCTGCCCACACCAAATTCCCACCAGCATCTCTCCAGACCCCCAAAATACAGGAAGGAGGAGGTGTGGAGTGAGCCAAGAGCTGAAAGAAAAGGCCAGAAGCTGGAACTGTAGGGCTAATAGCCATCCACAGACTCATCCTTTTGGCAGGTGATTAGTGAGAACCATGGCAAGGAGCATAGAGGTGGATCCTTGCCAACCAGCAGGATAACCCTTACCCTCATGCTTCTCCCAGGCTGTGCTGCTGCTGCCCCAACTATGGGCCAAAGCGGCTACTAGTGGGGCCAGCAGCTGAACAGAAGCTCCGTAAGGGCCGAGAGGCTCACAACTGGAAATGGAACCGCCAATGATGGAAATGAAATGGGGAAGAATCCCACTGTGTTAAATTTATCCTCTTTTGCCACCGTACCCAGGAGAACCACGGTTCTAGCTTCTGCTGGCTTCAAGGAAAGGATGCTCAGTCCTTAGTATGTGAAGGGCCATGGCCTCTGGTGGGATGCAGCCCACAGCTGCTCCCCATGCCTTTGCCCACTGATCATCTAGTGGCAGGTTGTGGGCACAGAGCCGCTCTGCAGTAGATGGGGAAATGCCATACCACACCACCAGCGCACTCAGAAGATGTTAGCTGCTTCACAAACTGAGGGGAGTCTGCCAGGCCCTGCCAGTGGGCTCCCAAAGGGACAACAGGAGAGGAGGAATCAGAGATGAGGCAAGGAAATTAAGCAGTGTGAGGTATGAGACCCTCTGCTTTAGCACCAAGCCTCATCAGCTCTCCCCTGTTCATGCTTATTTCCTCTATCTGCCGGTTCAGTGATTAGAACTAAGCCATCAAAGCCCAACTGCCCCAGCATCCAGGCCACAGACCCCTTCTCTGCAGAGGAACATAAATACAGAAAATAAACTGACATGACTCTGGTACCTCGTTTCCTACAGGCAGCACAGAAGTGATGTGTGTGCTGCAAAGCTCTGGTAATATTTTGAACTCTGGTCCCTCCAAACCACCAGCATGGGCAAAACCCCTGGTGTTTTATCCTATATTCATAAATCCTGAAAAACACATATGGTGACAGCATCTTTGCAGGAGCTGGCAAAGGGGAAGAGAAGGGAAGGAAAGAAGGGGCAGAGAGAAGGCAAGTCTGGGCACGTCTATCACGGCAATTTTATTGGAAAGTGTACCAAGAAGGTGAAGAGTGCAAGTCACTGAGTTGCTATTACTGGCTTAAAAGCCATCAAAAAAAGCCCAGTTTCACACAGTCTTATCCCCTCTCAGTGCCTCCCACAACACTTTACTATGGTATTTATTTCATCAGCACATCAATAGGGATTACTGCTTATATGACATAATCCCTGGGAGATATCTGTCGAGTAGCGGGACATTTGTGACAGGGAACAAAAACAAATCTGACCTAACTCATTCATGTCACTGTTTTTATTTCAAACTGGGTTTTCTGGGATTTTGTTTTTTCTCTGGGATTTTTTCCCCCTCTGCAGGCTTAAGCACTGAGCTCAGATTGAAACTAGAATGGAAAAGTTCAGTCATGGCTGAAACTGAACGACACAGAAGATTTACTGGTTTGCCTCCCCTCTTCCAATAACTTGTATCCTATTCCCACTGTCATGTGGCTTTGGTACGATTTGCCAGTGCAGCATTCCCACACTCTTCCCAGAGCTGCCTTCTCGGCCCTGCCAAGCAGTAAGAGCTGCTGCCTGAGCCTTCACAGGAGGCTGTGCATTCCTGACGGGCAGAGGAAAGTCGAGAGGCAGCAGCAGGAATGCAGTGGGCAGCCTGCACAGACCAGGAGGCTTGGAGTACATTCCAAAAGCACATTAATGGTCACTGCTGGAGACAAGATATTTGTCAGGGAGAAATTAGTTCTGAATCAGAAAGCAGCTGTTCTTATATTCCAGCAAAATCTGTAGTATTACAGACCTTGCTGTCCCTGTACTGCGAGAAAGGAGGAGGTCAGAATTCAGAACAGAGATGCTCAGGACACTTGAGAGCACAACACAGAACCTCTCACCTGAAATGACTTCCAGAAGTAACATGAGTTTAAGACCATCCCTGAAATCTTCCTCTATGTTCTCAATCTGTGTCCCAGCCTTGCGGAGGTGAGAATTACACCATGCTGTAAACGTCTAAAACACAGGAAAGAAAGAGGAAAAAAAATAAAGCAGTCAGTAATCTTTCCAGAAGCCAAACAACAGTTCAGAACCAAAGCAGTGCTGCGAGGTACCATGACACAGATTCAAAAGCTGGTTAAGTTATCATCTTCCCACTCACTGTCCTTGTGCAGCACAAGCACTAGTACCTAAATATCCAAAGAAGGTGTTCCCATGACAGAGGGACTCCGAGAGATAGTCACTTCAGAGCTCTGGCACCTCTGATGTAGTCCCCTACATTTTGTGTTTGGTTTAGAAAACCTTGAAACTGATTTGAAGGCAGGCTAAGTGCACAGATTGCTAGGGACTCCCGTGCTGGTAGATGACACATCTTAACATAATGTCAAGGAGAATGGAAAACAGCATTCCAGATCTTCTAGTCTCTAGAAAGGTGCTTAAGGAAAAAAAAAAAAGGACCATTCTTCTACAGCCAACTGCCTCGGGTCTAATCCATCCCCAGCAAACGCTGCAGCTCTTAGACACTGAAGGACAGCATGCCAAGCTCCTCAGCCACATAAACCACATCCCAGTAGTGTCCATCTTGCTGCCTTTGTTCTCACAAACTCACAGCTAAGCAGAGCTTCGCCACCCCTTAGGTGGAGGTGTAAATGCTTTCTGAATAATGATGCTATCACCCATCTCAGCAGAAGTGCAAGTACTAGAAAGGATAAAAGCAAGCATTACTTAGTGATGCTACTGTCTAGCACAGTCCCAAATTCCCGCTATTTGAGAGCCTCTCGTAGAAAAATCATTGCAGCCACCTCAACGACAGAAATCACAGCCATTTCTAATTAGTAGATATTATGCACCACTACTGGAGTAACAATATGAGTTTGAAGTGCAGAAGGGGCTGAGGTCCAAACTACAACCCAGCCAGTGGCATTCAGGCTAAACAAAAAAACCTGGTTTTGGTCAGGGTAAGAGGATCTCTCATATGAGAGAAATGAATTTCACCACAACTGATGACAAGACACATTTTCTGTGGTTGCAATCTGTCAGCCCATGCCCCCACAACAGGCATATGGGCCACTGAGTCCGTCTCATCCCAGAGATGTGATAGTAGGGATTATCTCAAAAGACCACCATGTGAGCAGGTCTGAAAGAGAAAAGTTAGTGCTAACATTTGATGGTGAAAACAGAAGAAGCAAATAGAAAACACCTTGGCGCTTCAGTGTGGCACAGTTTTAAACAGGTGAAGCAAAGAGCCCAACCTGAAGGTGCAGAGGCTGTTTGACACAAAAAAGTACTGTTTGAAGGGTAAATGGTAGCAACTAGTTCTTTTAAGGAGGGCAAGTTTGTCCACGTACTAATAAATGTGTTTCACAGTGTTTGAATAGGATCCCAAGTAAACCCTTTCCTTTGTATGAACTGATAACCCCACAATCACTCTTGAAACAGAAGGGCAAGGTTACTCAAAAACAGAGCAGCTTCAAAAGCTCCGTGCTACAGCAAGGAAAGGTCTTTCTTCTCTCCTTCTCCCATTGCCAATTCAACTCACTGACCCAGCAAAAGAACTGTTAACTTTCCTTAGTAAGGCTAGTCTTCTGCTCAGCAGTGCATGGAGGCAGCTCAGTGGAGTCCAACAAGCCTCTGCAAGAGCAAACTGGGCATACATGGGCCAAGCAGCAGGGTGGAGCAGACCACAGCAGTCAAGCCATCTCTAGTCTGTTGGGGAACCGCAGCAGAAAGGACTCAGCTGATAGTGAGGTGCAGAACGCCAAAAATTTAGAAACGCTTCACCACTGCTTCTACCGTGCACAGGATTTTGAAAGAAAGATTACCCCAAAGGGCAAAGAGCATCAGGGCTTGTTTTTATTTGCCTGGAAGTTGGGCTTCCTCTACTAACCTGCTCATGTTTGTGCTTACGTGACTACAAATAGTGCAGCAGAATCTTTCCTTCCAAAAAAGCATTGCTCAACAGCTGCTGAGCTTCCTGCTGCTGTGCTCTGGCCATGCCTGTGGGATGGCGCAGGACAACAGTACAGCTGTAAATACTTTCACGGCAATGGCCCTTTGGACGGATGCACATATTGTGGAAGTCTGGGATCTCTTTTTTCAAGATGGCCTGGTTTCCTTCCAGATTTGGAAGCTTTAAAAAAAAAAAAAAGGCATTAAGCACCTTTTATTGCTTTTTATTGTTATTCCCCTGAGAAATAAGAGTAGGGTTTTTTCAAACAAGAGTGGTTTTATTTGAAAACAGGCCCTGTAATCCTGAAGTACATCCTTTTGGCACTACTTTCTCCATTCCACTGCCCGCACTGTATTATGTGAAAAGAAGTTCATTTATTCAGCTCCCTTTTGCAGCCAGGCTCCTTTACTCCTCCAGAAGGGCAAAATGACAGCACAGATGCTTCCAAATACTACATTATCATCATATATCAAAAGTATGAGAGCAAGTTATGTTAGGAAGGTTGTGGATGTCCATGAACCCCCTTCTCATATTTGGAAAGCAGACAAAGCAAGGATACCTAGTGACCCTGTGTTGAATTGAGGAGCAAGCCTGAGACCAAACTCATAGGCCACCAGGCTGCACTTCTATTTCTTGAATGAATTCTCTGAAGCCATTTCAGTTTTGTTTTCCATCAGCCCAAAGGAGATCACAAAGTTCTGCCTTAAATCATGAGATCCCAGTACAGCTCAACTGGGCATCTCTTTGCACATTTTGAAGATGGAAGGGGGTCACCAGGTCTACATTTCTCAGAAACACAGATGGAATTAAAAGCAAACCATGAGTTTTCTAAATTTTGCATTATTACAAAGTCTGGCAGGATAACCAGATCAGTGAGAGTATTTTTATTGCTCCAAGAGTCACCTAGGGCTTGGTGAAAAACTAAGTCCCAGAGCCAGCATTCTAACTTCTCAGTTGGAGCCATCTCCATCACATCACTGTCTCAGACACGCTGATGTGAGATGACTCTGCAAAACACTGCCATTAGCCATCCAGAGCTGACACCTCAGCTCCTCAAGGACACAGACTATGAAGGGTTAATAAAGCACCTGCAGTTCCCACTAGATAACTCCCAGACGTGCAGACATTTTCTCAAGGCACCCTTCAGGTCTCACAATCTCCAATAAGCAAAACGCCATCAGCAGCGCAACAGCATATGGGAATGGCAACAACCAGCAGCCCAGCGTGGATGCATCAGGCCATTTTACAAGAAAGCAGGATTATGAACACTTTTCATAGTTGTAACGGGATTCACAAACTATGTTCCTCACAGACCAGCCCAGAGTGACATCCGCCAAAACATAATCATCAGAAAACAACTTTATGTTGCATTTGCTGCATAGATTACACAGCAGTAAAATATCATCTTACTTCAAAGTAATAAATTAGGAGGAGATTTGACAGATGGAAGAAGGCTGGAGAAACGTAGCAGAAGTCGGGGGAGCAAGAGAAGAAGGGAGAGCTGACATCTTTGCTGTCCACTGCCTCTTAAAATCCTGGCAGTTGTTTGGAGCCATTTTTACTGACTTGGCTTCACGCATCTGCACAGGATCCTTTTTTGCTATTCTAGGAAACCTGCCGAAACCACCCACTCACCCTATCCACCTTCTGGGCCACACAGCCGCTGCTCCCCATGCCCTGAGTCACAACGTGTGGTGGCAATCGGCTCAGGGTGGCTGCTAAGCCCTGCTGCGCTGCCTGTCACCAGCAAACAAGCTTTCCAAAGTGGAAAGGGCTGCTAGTGGCAGCCAGCCCAAAAAACCCCAAACCTCTTGTGTTTGCTGGGGTGAGGCGAGGCACACTCGGGTTCAGAGGGCAGCAGGTGGGAAGCACCATCTCCTCAGTCGTGAGCTCCAACCCCCGCTCTGAGGCAGCAGATGTGCTTCCTTGCTGCCTGCAGACGCAGAAGCCTGGAGATTATTCTCCCGCTTACCTCTAACTCCCTGTTCCAAAGACGAGGAAACAAATACTCTGTTAATCTTGAGGCCCGCAGAAATTTCAGAGCTGGAAAACTACTTACTGTTAAATAGCAGCACAAAAACATACCACCAACTGGATTTTCTTCATACAGATCTCACACCATAAATATTCTACAGTAACAAGAGGTGCAAACAGAGCTGTGTTCCTTGGCCTTTGGATCTTTCCATACATTGTACTCCTAATTTCACTTTTGGACACAGCAGATTGCCAGGACCCTCTGCAGGTCTGCCTCTTGTTCAGAGTTCAAATGGGGGATATCGGATGAAGGGGCATGTGTGCATTTGCATGTACCTGTTTGCATTTCTCATCATCGCTTTCTGTGCCCCCCACTCCTATCTAGCTGTGATTTGTAGCTTCCTTTTTTCACACCGCAGCTTCAGTAGCAAGATCCCTGACACCAAGATCAACTCCTGCTATTTGTGAACTCGGCGCTGTACGAAAAAATAGGACCTTCACATTCTACCACAACGTAACCTATCAGATAATAAAAAGAACAACAAATGTTACTAAAAGCAAGCAAATAAGATTAACTGTTCTGCTGCATCAGCACAGGAGGCAGGTTTACTGCTGGAGTAACCTCTCCAAGCCTACCTGCATACCGATCTTAACAGACACACACCCCCTTTTTCTGACCAGATGTGAAAAGTCCCTGCTTCTTCAGAGTTCACAGTATTAACCCTTGCCCAGGCCTAAGTTAAATAAAAACAACTGCCAGGTGATTGCTGGAGATCCTGCAGCCAAAGCTCCTTCCAGGTATCTCCCAGGTCTGCCACCTGCAGACCCACCTTTGGCTCTCCCAGTATCACACATGCACGCGCACACACACTCTCTGGTACTCTTTGCGCTTCCCAAACTTTTGCTTTTCTTCCTGTAAGCCAATAACCTTTCCTCCTCACACCATCCTTTCCAATCTCAGTATCTTTCAGGTACCAAAAGTGGCTCAGGCAACGTTCCTGAAACCTGGGGAAGCAGGATGGTAAGTCAACATTTTACAGTTGAAAGAATGCTTCTGTTTGGAAAGCAGCAGTGCAGTGACACCACCGAGAGCAGATCTAGAGAGCTCTTTGCTGCAAGAAAACAGTCATAAGGCACTTCAGCCACCGAGCAATTTTAGCAATGTAAATGTCAAAGATACCACAACCCCATAAATGACATCTATTAAAAAAAAAAATAAATGGGCAGTTCCATCTTTTTGTGGCTGCGACAGTGACATTCCAGCTTTATCTGACCTTTCCAGACGCTCTTTACTTCTCTCCTTGCTAAATCACTCTTTCATGCAACCCTGCTTTCCACAGGCGAGTGTAAACTTTTTGACCCAGCCAAGAGAGTGCCGCGTTTGTGTAACAGCCCAGGAGAAGCTGTAATTGTGCCAGAGCGGTGCTGCTTGCTGCCTTTCTGACAGGAGAAAGGTCTGGCTTAACAACCAAAGAAAGAATTCAGTGGAGTGCTGCCTTGCCAGAACACCACCGCTGCGCTCAAAGGGAGGCAGTGTTCATGGCCACCAAGGCACCCTCCTTCCTTCTGTTTACGCTGGCAGATGAATTTCAAGCCAGGATTTCAACACAGCTCTGCCATTGAGATGTATCCACAAAGGTTTGGCTCCTGTTGAGAAGGGGATGGAGCCGCAAGCACACGAATCTCAGCAGAGTAGCGCAGTTTTGTGCTGTTTGCACGCGTGCTCTGCAAAGTGAGGTCTTGAACAGGCTGAAAGCTATGGGTGCTAGCCCAGGCCTTCTTCTGGTGTTACTGGGGAAACGACAGGAAGACTCCCTTTGCAGTCACCAGAAAAGCAAGCAGGATATTCAAACAATACATCACGCACAGCTGGAAAACAAAATCAATTTACCCAGCTGCAAGGGCTGCTCTTCTGCTGGCTGTGCGTTCAGAATAGTGTACCCGGGCTTCTGCTGCAAAGCCAGGCAGCCTTCCCTGCTTCAAGTAAGGAAGATGCTAACTCACAGTCACCACAAATCCCTCTCTCAGACAGCCTAGGCCATCATTAGCCTATCAATCCAAAATTTTTGGACCAAAAGGCTGGACAGGCCATGAAACAAATCTCAACCACCCAGTCCAAGTTTCCCTGCACTCAGCACTAATTCATTACCAGTATTAACCCCCACGGTCTCATGTGATTTTTCCCTTCCTGGTGCTATTGCTCTCCTGAATTTTTGTGGCAATCCCTTCTCTAAATCCTCCTTTCACACCTTTAAAGCACTTGGAAGAATTGCTGGGGTCTCATGGCTGGCTGCTTGTCACCTTCCCCACACTCAACACCGACTCAAAGACAGGCTTGGTTGCAGCTTCTTTTCCTGCGCAAAGCTGTAGTATAAGCTGGTAAGGAGGTGCTCAGTTAATTCAGGAGTAATTACAAAGTAATCCGGGATCCTATTAAAACCTTGGCATAAGAAAGGCCATGGGTGGACAAGACAGATCATACCAGCAACCCTGGTGAAGAGATCTGTACTTTGAAAGAGCCCTTCATGAAGTACGACTGTGATAGATAAGGCAAAGCAGTCTCCTGGCCCACTGAATAGTTTCTGTGCCCACAGGCTGCAAGTGACAGAAGCTTTACACATGTATTTATTAGCAGATTTCAGCTGTGATGGAGGAGTGCAGCCCTTGAGCCCTCATCTCTGTATACTGGACCTTTTGGTGTACACGGATGTCTGCTAGGATGCCCAAATATACCCACAAATGGCTGTCCTCTCCCCGCAGACCCACAGAGGAGCTCTAGGGATTGGAGATCCTCTACAGAAACCTCATCACAAGTCCAGGGAGCCACCCAAAGTGCCTTTTATTTGAACCTGAATTAAAGAGATCAGCCAGCATTTGCCATACCCTCCAATTTAGCCTTCTAACCTGAAATACCTCCACTACATGTTGCTTTGCATTTGAAGCCACCTAACAATTTTAAACAGAAAGGTACTTGATAAATCCTTTCAGCATTTACCCTCTGAGCCCATTCTCCAGGACATGGGGGTGGTTCAAAGATCTTGGCTTGTGTTAAAGAGTTAAACTATCAGCAGCTAAATTACAGGTATGATGGTCAATGAGACCAACGCTGCAGAATGAAGAGTTTTGCTTTCCAATGGAGCTGGCCAATTCTCTTAGAAAGGCTGAAGGAATTAAATGGATATTCAGAAGGAATCAGTACAGACACTTGCAGCACTATTTCACCACCTCCACAAAAGGAGTTCAGTACCACTAGCATCAGCGGTAGTGTCCTATGCTGGTTTAATCGCAGCTGCTGAGTTCCAAGCATGGCTGAAAGACAAAATACAGCCCATGCTGCTTCTGAAGTAATATGCCCTGAAAACAGGAGGTATCATTACACTGCACTGTGCATTACCAGCATCCACCTAAAGAACCACTTGGTGGCTGCATAAGGAATTACTGTGGGTGTAAAAGAAAATTGTACGTTTACTTGCATTTCCCAACTCCAGGGCCCAGCCCCTGCAACTTGGAAGCACGGAGCTCTGTCACTGCTTCTTAGTCGCTTCCCAAAACCTGCCTCTGCAGCAATGGATGAGAACACTACAGATTTAAGAACCCCAGCCCTAATTTTAACTGCATAAGCCAGGCTGGATCCCACTGGAAACATGAATTTTACCACCAAAGCCTCTCCTTGTCCAGAGGAGCTAGGAACTGTTGCACAGGGAAAACAAACCCTCCTGACAATCAACCCAACCTTCTGGACAACGGCAACAAATCAGCACATTACTGGCAAGAAACGCAAGTAAATTCAATTTTGTTTTTGCCCAGTGAGATACAGTTCTCAGCGTCTTGCACAATTTTTAATTCTCCTCTCCTGGAAGATGGAACAACAACAACAAAAACGTC
>JAVSBS010026299.1:0-17955 GCA_033124195.1 Coracias cyanogaster | reverse complement strand
TAAAAACCTCATTCCAGCAATATCTATGCAAGGTCTGTCAATCTATCACAAGTCTTCTAATTAGAGGAATTTGGGATTATTTCTGGGAGTTCAAGTAGCTTTGCTTCTCCTACAATCATCCAGTAAGATCAATACAGAAAAGTTAATTCAAGATAGACTCAAACTGCTATATTTTTATTATTTGTGGCTAAAGAAGCTGTACCATAGGTTGGCAGGCACAGCTAGCACTCAGTAAACTAGGAAGCAGGAACTTGTTTCCTTTCCTGCTGAAGTACAAAAGAATAAATAAAAGTCAATTTTGTTGAGAAAAAAAGGAGTGTCCTGCCGACATTAACAGACAGACATGGACAGGTTTATTTCAAGCTTGTGCTTAGACCAGGAAACATCTCCTATTCCCCTTCAGCTCAAGAGCTTCCTAATCAGGTAGACCCAAACAACAAACAGGATGGTCAAGATCCATTCTTTTTCCATTAGCTTTGGCTTCATCACAGGGTGGGGGGGAGGGGGGCAAGAGTACACCTCCTCCTCCTTCCTCTGCCATGTTTAATTCATATAAACTTTCATCCATGGACGGTGAGCAGACATCAGATAAAACAAAGAGGGTGATAGAAAAAAAACCTTTGGAAGCACGGGGGAAAACAAGCTTTTGCAATTCCTAAGACATGACAGGAGTCTTCAGAAATGGCTTGGGAAATCAGGTTGCTGCCATGTGTTGAAGCTCTAAGGAGGACAAGGCAGGTCTTCACAAGTGAACTGTTCCTAGACTGAAGAATGGAAAAGCCCCACACTGTGTATGTGTACGGGCACAGATGAATTTGTTAGGAGAGAGAGAAAAACAGAGGGATCTACCTTCTGCAGGAGGAGTAGTATGAAGGTAAATCACACCCTGCCTTGGGCCCCATATAAGATTACTATAGTTATACCCACACTGATAGCAAGGGTAAGCTATGGACCATGCTGCAAAATTACACCTTCCCTCTTGTCCAAGACCACACCTCAAAAACTAATCTGAATTTCATAGTTGGTTCTCCAGCAACCCAACTCCTTGTATTCAGTACTGGCCAAATCACCGAGTGACACCCACCCAAACTCTTACAACAAGGGGCATAGTCCCATTTCCCAGACTGGTCACTGTCAAGCTTGCATAGCTTCAGGTACTAATCTCAGAACAAGCTCCAGCCAGAGCCTCCTTTGGTAGAGATCACATTATCATGGAATAAGTTAATTCCTAGCAAAACTCCTCTGGCTTCAAGCTTAGACCAATGATCAGTTCAGTCCAATCCAGTCTTTGTTCCTTAAAAAAAAACTCAAACCACCCATTTTCTTCTCTCCCCACAGCTCCCCCCAAGGGCTGCAGGGACAGGCAGGTCTCTGCAAGAGAGCTGATGGCAGACTGTATAGCTTCACAGGGATACCAACACGAAGCACATTGTTTCAGGGGCTCTGGTTAACTGCTAATCTTCTTCCGGATTTGGATGCCAGTCCCGATTATGGGAAGTATGCAGTAAACAGAACCGTGCCATGTGATGTATGCGCTTAACCTGCTTCTGCTGGCAGCTGCACATCAGCACAACATTGCAGTGGGAACCACAAAACAGTGTCTCCACAGACCGACTGGCCTTTTGTCCTCAGCTTTGTGCTTGCTGCTGTCTCCTTTGGAAAACCACATCCACACAATGGAAGACTGCAGAAGGATGAATGCGATTTCCACCATAACCAGTTCCCTGGAAGTCCACTTTATTTGGTGATCTACCCTGCTCTGACCCAAGCATCTATCTGGGCACCAGCCATGTCAAACCACAATGCCGGTCTACGTGCAGCTTCACAGGTAAAAGGCTCTAGGTAATTAAGATCCCACAAGGGGAGACTCAAGCTGATCTTGTCTGTGGGCCAGGAAGCAATAATCCCACTCCCAACACACTGAATAACTAGCGGGTGGGCTTGAATAGCAAGGGCACAGTTGTCCCAACCCCTTCCTCAGCCAGCAATCACACGATTGTTACACACTACAGTAGGTACTGGCCATTGCCCAGGGGCACTGTGGCTGCTGCACAAGCATCCGCTGCCGTGCGTCGCACGCTGTGCTCCTGTTCCAACTGCTGCCACACATGCTGTGCAGTTATGACCATGCAACCCTACACCAGCACCCACCACAGCATGGGAAGAGAAAGCAACCTGAACTGGCAGGCTGGAAACCAGGTAAAGTAATACATTTCAGCTCCTTTCTCCCATGGGATCCCCTTCCCTCCCACGGGATCACATATCCCATCATCAAGGCACGTAGGAGCTAACCTCTGCAGGACTCTTCCTTCCTCTTATGCAGTCATATGGCCACAGAGCATTGTGCTTGTAAGGGAAACATTTTCTTCCTGCACAAATCCAGCAATCCAGCTCAGCAAGTGGAGTTTGCACAGCATTAAGTTCAACTCGGTACTTAGCAAGCCTCGCTACGCTTATTAGTGGCCCAGGACCTCCTCGCATCCTACCTCCTACATCCTATGCACCACACTGGCAACTGCCAGAGGAAGTTAGTCATTTCCACATCAACTGTCTCCCATGCCGTGAGCCAGCCAGCCCATTTCTGCACGCAGGTAAGGTATTGTTAAGTGAATTAGAATTTATTTCTTCCCTTCTCAGATGCCAGAAGAGCTTAAACCTCTTGCACTGCTTAGCAGGCTACTTTAGCACTTTTTTTTTTTTTACTTCCTGATGCTTAAGAACCCAACCCTGACAATGTAGAGCCTGTCTCCAGCTCTCTGTATGGTTTCTCTGTATTTAGGACCACTGTAGGCTGAGCTCTACGCAGGAGGACTCAGCACTGAGCCCTGACATGTTCATGCTGCAAACTGAACTACACTTGAAGCAACAGTTGACAGAGCAATACAGATCTGTATGAACAACAGCCAGGCAGCAAAAGCAGATAAGATGAGAGCACTCTGCATTTGCTAGGGACCAAGGCGCCAGGCATCCATCATGGAGCCACTGCAGCAAAGCATCTCCCCACTGACAGAACCCCTGCTCAGCTCACTGTAGCAGCAGCCAGCCCTGCTGCATTATCCCAGCAGGGAAGCACTAGCTCCTAGGTGTGAGGAGCCAGCCCACAGGACAGCCCTTTGCTCCCCAAACTCCCTACATCAGCCTTGCCACTCTTTGAAGACAGGGATCAGACCAGTGGTACCTGTTCATGGAAGAAGCCTGGTATTCTGCAAACCAGCATGGCAAAGTCTTCAGGTTTTGAGCTTTCAGACTTGGAGGACTAGAGACTGCACTTGCTGAGCAGCTTTGTTTCCTCAAAGCTTCAGCAACTGGGTCTGTGTGAACTGTGCTGAGCTCTGGCAATCTCTGCAGGGCCTAAGAGGGAGCAGCTAATGTTCCTACACAGGCAACAGAAGCAGCTTCTTTCCCAGCTCAGCAGCTGCTGCGCAGCAGTTCTTTGACCGGCTATTAAGCAGTCGCTTCCAGAAGGCAGGAGACTGCATTGGACTTAAAAATGAGACAGATGCCAAATCCCAGTCCAGGGCCTGTGCTTGGGGAACCAGGCAATATGGTGTTCAGAAAACAGATCCACCAATACTTATTTCCACAGCAAAAACAGTTAAGAGGTTTTTTCGCTGGGACTCTCTCCAGCTCTTTTCCCATTCTCTTGCTGCTCCCTCTCTGCAGGGACTTATCTGGGTTTAACTCTTCTCCCTCTTATTGTTTTCGAAAATTTTAACACTGATTAAGTTCTTTCATCTTGCTCACAGTTCATGTCCACAAGCAGTTACAGTGGAGCAACGCAGACGCTGTGCCTCCCAAGGGAGGGAAGGAGGAGCTGGAGACACATATTGCTCAGGCAGCTATTGCTAGGACAGCCCCCTTACTCTAGCAAGCCACAAGCACAGTCTCTGCTTCCAGCATCACTTAGTTGTGGCAGGCAGATTTCCATTCACTCACTCCAAAACCCTTCCCCCATAATCTCAGCTATCTCCCATGGCCAGCAGTGGTTTTAAGCTGCATTCCTACCTGTGGAGAGCTGGCGGACAGTTTATTCTTTTCACATGCAGATTAGAACTATCACCTGGGCCAAGCTGCAAAAATTCAAGGAATTTGGGCAGGGCTTAAAGAAAGTAAGAAAGCACTGCTTTGCTTTCCAATCTAGTAAAAGGTATTCAGAAGCCTGGAACCAGAGCGCAAACCTCAGGCTCCCTTGGCTGCCAGAGCCAGGTTCCCTCTGCATTTGCTGCAGCTCCAAATACCATATTGCTGAGGGAATGGTTTTGTGGCTGGCATTAACCACTTTATTGATAAGCTGCTATTAAAGTGGTCAGTCACTCTCTGCACCCACCCTTCACTTCCCCTACCCTATCACCTCCTCCTTCACTTCAGGCTCAGCAGGATCAACTCTTATCTGGGTGAAAACTCGCTTTTCCATAGCAAGGGCGGGTACTGATCATGGGTGCATTCAAGTGAGAACAGTGACAGATACCACAGTCAGACTGGACTGAAGATTGTGAAACTGCATCTAGACTGAGTCTTACCTCACGTAAATGGATGAGAAGAGAACACCTGGCATTCACCCAAGCAAAAGTTAAATAGATTAGGTGCAAAACAAAGATTTTGGCAGGTCTTGTACTCATCAGGGACTGCCAATTTGAATATACCTTATGTCACCCTCTGACAAACCCATCTAGAATACACTTTACAGACTGCAATTACACAATACGTTTATTCACTCCTTTTGTAAGGCTGCAGAAGTACCGAAGTTCACTAGCCAAGAAGCAGGTAACTGCTGCACAAACTACAGTAAGAGCTCTGGTGTATGTTATCCCCAATAAACGTACATAAAATATTTTGCCCACTCACATCATCTTGGGAAGGCAAAGCAAGAAGCAAATATGGGGTAAATTAAGCCCCAGTTTGATAGAAACAGGCACATCTAGTTAATCTAGCTTCTCCTAAGACTGGAAGAGCGGTTGTTGCTCTGGTGCACTGCAACTTCAAGACAAACAAGTACCCTTACTAAACGTTGTTAAGGGTTCACATGAGAAGAAGTCCTAGGAGAATGAGACGAACCAATCCATTGCACAGAAAGGTCAGAGGGGAACACAAACCCAGATGAGTTTGGCCAGTGCCTCATTCTGCTACAGCATCAGGGCAGTACTCATACCCAGAAGCACCTCTCACTGCGGACTGCACCCCACCACTGACAAAGAGCTTTCCTCTTTGCCTGGAAAGCTGTTCCTCTGGATGGGCTGTGCAGACCAAATCCACACCTTTTATTTCCACAGCCTGACTGGGCCCCAGTGCAAACACTTCCCTTCCTCAAGCCTGCCTGCTGCTGTCCTGCTCAGAAGCAGATCATGGCTTGTTTAGGGGCTGCTGGAGTCCAGGGCCAGTGGGGGACTTCCAAATAAGCTCTGAAGGAAAGAAACACCACCAAAACAGCCTCTACTTGAAAGAGATTAAGATATTTATTTGGAACTTACTGACAGAAAGTTTCAAAAGCTTTAAAACTTTCTTTTAATAGGCATCACATCATTTTATTACTGTATCAGACCATGGAAGTCACCTCAGCAGAACAGCAATCTTCAGATCACTGAACACAACGACAGAGTAAGATGGGAACACAAATTCTCCTTCCCGGCTCCTGTTAATAAAGGTGGGGCAAGGAAAGGAAGGGAGAAGAGGACAATGGAGAATTTGGGATGGGGAAATATAGGTAGAAAAGAAGATATCAAGGAGCACCATCAGATGCTTTAAACTGAAAGAAAAATGTAACAAAAAATAGCACGCTCATGATTTTATTCTCTTTGGTTACGCCCACAACAGAAACTCACTACCAAACACTGCAGTACTACACTGGCAGAGCTGGAAAAGTGTGGAGAATGGGTCATCTACACTTGCAATTTTGTAGAGACACACGGAAAGCAGACATCTAAAGCTAACGAGGATGCAAATACCGAAGCACCACTCTAAAGTGCTCTATTGCTAGACCTCACCCTGAAGAGAGACCAGGAAGAATTCAAGCAGAGTGTGCTGACAGTGGCTGTGCCAGCACCTCAAACCAAGAGCAAGTCAAATGCATGGGGATAGTGCAGAAGAAAATAGAACTGAAAATAATTTGAGTCAGGGGGATTGTAAGCAAGTACCACAGAGAAGCAACATTATGTGCTGTAATCAGCACAAGTGGTCCTGAACCTTGTCCTCAGCCATTCATTTTTCTGACCCCATCACAGGCCAAAGACTGCAAATGAATATCCTCCGCTCAGCTGCTGAGTCCACTCTGCCAGTTACATGGATGGCTGGCAGCTGGGCATTTTACCACTGCAGGGCCTTTGCATGCTGCCATTGCGTGTGCTTACCCACCCTCACCCCTTCTCATCCAGCAGAGCTCTCCACTTTACAGAGCTGCCCATACTTGTTCCTCACCACAGTCCTCCTCCTCCCCAAGAAAGGAGAGCCTGAGTTACAACAAGCTTCACATCTCAGGAGGCAAAAACGAGGAAGCAAAACAAAGGCTAGAGACAAGCATGCTAGCACTGCCCCCCTGTCAGGGTACAAAGAAGAGGGCAGAAGAAGCCTCCAGGAAAGCCAGCTCATTGGTCCCAAAAGTGCTGAAGAACACAGCAGAGGGATGTGTCTGTGTGGAAACTCTGAATCCTGCAGAATGAATTTGCAGGACCACGAGCTGTAGTCTCTTGGCCTTGCCTACAAAGTTAGCGATTTGGTGGGTGGGAGAGGGAGCACACTGTGCATAGGAATAAGAGGGTACTCTGACAGAAAAAGGAGACATTGAGCCTGCTGCAAAGTTGGGATCTACTACCACATGATAAACCAAATGTTAGGTACCACTGCATCACACCTTCAATGCCACCAGCTGCCCTGCAAGTTCCACCCAACACCGGTGTCCTCTGACACAGCTTGCAAAGAGAAGGCTCCTTTCTGACAAAGGAGCAGAAGAAGATCACTATGAGCTGGGCACAGCAGCTCACCTCCATGGGGCTCCTGAGCTTCGCCCTGCTGTGGGAAGTCCACGTGGCACCAGCTAGAGCTTGGCAGGAGAGGCAGCATGGCCTGGGCCAGGCTTGCCATGTGTCTCCTGCACCCACCCCTGGGCCATCGGCAGTTACTACCTCTCACAGGACCTGCAGGCAAAAGTTGTTCCAAGCTCTGCAAACACAGACGACATTAAGGCTTCAAGTGTTTTAGTTACTGTAAGCAGTTCACTAATTACAGTGGTAATGATTGGATTATGGCCAGTTAACAGCTTTAAAGAAACAAGCCTTTACAGAAGGGGGAGGGAAATGCTCCTTTGGGTCAAGAATGGAAGCAGCATTCAGCAGTCCACCCTGTAGGAGGAAGCTGTTCGTAGCTGGCTGGGTCAGACCCTTTGCAACAGGCTGCAACAGCAAGGACCAGTGTAATGTGTCACTAAATCATATGCTGGCACAGGAAAACTATCAGCGCTGGAGGAGGTGTGCTGGCAGGAACAGGAGGTCTCCTGCTCATACGCTGGCCCCATGAGCTCCAACACCTCTGCATGACTAGACCCAGAAGACATGATGCAGACAGGCATGTGCAGCCAAGTTACCGACATTGTATCACGCTTGCAATACTTTGTTTCAGCATGCAAGGAGGTGTGACTACAGACCTTTTACAAACTCTCCAACCGAGATCTGCTAGCTCCAACCAAACGGCCGAGTGAAAATACCCCCAGCATAAGGAGCCAAGGGCACTCGGCAGGACGAGCAGCAGAGATTTCCTTTCAGGAGCAATCATTGCCAGCACTGGAAGGACCACATTTCTCAGGCGTTAATCCCCTAGCCCCTCCAGTTGCTGCAAATCCATACAAGGAACATGCAGGAGGACTCCCTGCACACCTGACTCTCAGCCATCTCCTTGTTCTTCCACAGCACCTGCCTGCAGAGCAGTCTTTGCGGAAAAGCAGCTGGATCAACGGATCCCTGCAAGAAGTCCTACCCCAATGCACAGAGACTGCAACTAGGAGGACTGCTGGCTCTGGAAGATGAAGTTTTTTGTGGCCATGCCTTTCCTGTGGAGGGCAAGAGGTCCCAGATGCACAGCCTCCCCCTTGAAGGCAAACTTCTGCCCTCCAGCACCTTCCACAAAAAGAGGAAATATCCTGTTTTACAGAAGAAATCCCCAGTGTGTTGAAACCATGACGAAAGGAACAATACTCATCCTCAGATGACCACCCTGATGGTACTGCCAGCAGTATATCCCTGCTGGGTGGGTAGCTCTGCCCAACCAAGGTAAGCCAACTCCCTGCAGCCCCACCACCCACTCTTCCTTCTCTGCCTGCCCTAGAAAAAACAGGTCCCTTGCCAGCAACAGCCACTCCTCAGCAATGACACCCCACCACTGTGCCCCCTGCACCAGATCTTCAGTGCCTCCCCTCACCCCCTCCTCAGCAGTCTCTTGCTCCGCATGGTCTCCTTGTTATCCTCTCCCTTCAGAGGTCTTTCGCTGAAGACTGGCAGAAACTGAGTTTGGTATCGCTGGCTGGAGGGTGAGGATTTCTGGCAGGAGAAAACCAGTGGAGCTGGGCATCTTGCCCAGAGTGAGTTCACACTTGGCTCACCACAGCTGGAAATAGTTTCATCCCTGGCCAGAGTTCCCCAACAGTCCAACCAAACCCTTGAGAAACGGCAAGTTTCCACGCGTTAGCCATTTTGAAACGACTGGTTTGCGTTCATGAATGTACTCCCCCGCTGCCCGCACCCAGCCTTCTCTGTGCAGCGCAGCCGCCTGCAAGCGCCACTGCCAAAAGGTGCCTGATGAACAAGCACTGACAAAGCCTTCGCAAGGTCTTGCTTCATGTGTGGAGCCAGGTGTAGCCAAGAATGATGCTTCCTCCAGAGGTGCTCCTCCTGTACAGCAACACCATGAGCAGGGCTAGACGGAAGGCACAGGCTTGAACAAATGTACCCCGACACTCCTCTTCCCACCACACCCTTGCATCTGAGCTACTGCTCTCCCCTCCCTCATGGGTGGGAGATCTCCACATCTACCAAACCAGAGAAGACATGTAAGAAACTCATCTGGAAGCATAAACACAGTTAAAAAGCTGGAACTGCTTTTGGCTGCAATCAAAGTTTTCCTTAGGAAATTAACTGTTTTCCGCTGTGATAAACCCTGGCATAGATGTGGTCTAAACAACTTTAAACAAAGTGTCCTTTTTTGGGCAGTGTTTAGCAGTGAAGAAATTAATTAACTTGCTTTTTTTTTCTGCCTGTGGAGTCAAATTTTAAAGTTTTCTTGGGGATAATACATCTAAGTAGCAGAACTTAGAAGGGGAGATTTAAACTCAGGGAAGTCACAGGTAAGTACACGGGGTAGCAAGAAAAACTCAGCTGCTGTAGAGCCAAGGAATCTCGCCAGGAAACAGGGCTCTGGGATGTACACATCACTTTCCATGATGAAGAAAAGGGCACTCGGCTGGGATGCAGACACCATACATGGTTCTCTCGCTCTCCTTCATCTCGCAGAGGCCTTTATGGGCTAGCTCCTGGAGCGAAGACACAACAGCACAACTTCCATTTACAGCAGCAGTGAAGCTTGAGTGCCTGAAGCTATGTTGTGGTGAGGAGCAGTAAGTGCCCTGGCTGCCTGATCCAAAGGCCAGGGAAAGCAGAAGTCCTTCCTCTGCTGCCAACTGGCCTTGGTTCAGCACCTCTGTAGGACAGGAGAATTGTCCTCTGTGTTGTAAAAGCATGAGTATTCTGTGTGAAGCTTTTCTAGCCACCCAGCACTCTGCTCATGGAAGGAGCAAACAGGTTGCCTATCTACACTGTTCTGTGTGGCACAGAGATACAAGATTTCACAAGGGTCTCTCTGAAAATGAGAGCCATGCATAGGACACATGAGCAGAGCCCATCCATGCTATCCTGAAGGGCAGGCCCTACACCACAATAATGCACGGTCACTACAAAGTCAAGCAGACAGCCAAAGAAGCAACCAGCGGATACAAGTCACCCCTGCCTTCCCATTGACCCCGTAAGTCATCTAAGAGGATGTGGAACAAGTTGTTGCTTAAGAAGTCTGCCCTGCAGCCTCACCTGCCTATCAACTCTCCACACGGGTCTGTTTCTGTAAAACTGCCCAGAAGCCCTGGATTGCTGGCATTCAGAGATGTACTTGAAAGCACTCCAATCTGAGTGACAGACAGGTGATATATGGAGACTCACACCAGTGATGTCCACTGTAGTGAGTGTTAATAGCCAAGACACGGCCTTTTCCTCGGCCAGCACTTCCCATCTTGGCTCTAAAACAATGGATAGGCAAGTTTTGTTGTCACTTCCCACACCACAGGGATGAACACATTTCCAGGAGGCTTTCAGTCTCCCTAGATAGAATGACAAATGAAAGATTCATCTGAGCAAGAGACCAAATTCCCCTCTGTTTATTCACACATACCCCAGCCCTGTCAACGGGAGCTGTTTCAGTGCAGTGAGGGTGGAGAAGGGCTCTGCAAAGCCTTGTTCATGCTGTAGTGCTTCAAAGCAGCAACAGATTTGGAAGAAGAAGAGAGGACAACCGCAGGTAAAAGCCTGAGGTTAGCCAGCTGCAGCACAGGGTTGGCTTGCAAAGGCCTGACCCAGCCCTTACCAATAGGATACACACACTGCCAACTGAGCAGGAAAGACAACGACAGGAAACCAACTTAGGGAAAAAACGGTTCTGCTTTATTGCCTAATAGGGAGCCAAGAGGTTAAACTGGCACCAGGCCACACCACAAACATCCTATGACCAGTTCTGCTCTCATGCAGTGGAGGAACAAGAGCAGGGAAGGCAATGGTAGTTAGGCAACTGGAAGCAAACTTTTTTGGATAATCGTATTAATGCTACTGTTTTTGCTCACTTAAGCATCTTTTGGGTTGGCCCACGAAGTCACCAGTTCTGTCTCGGGGATCTGGATGACTCCATTCAGAACGTCTGCTTCAGTCTAGTGTGCCAGGGTCAATAAAGCAGTGGGTGGCTCCATGGACTTCAATAAAACAGACTTTTCTGGCATGACTAGCACCAGACTGAAGGTCCTGCTGCTGACAAGCCTATCTCACTGCTCCAAGCCAACTCATCCCAACAGATCCGAGTTCCGTGTAACACGCTTCAGCCTCAAAATCCCAGAGTTAATCTTATGAAGAAAAGATGAGACTCTGCCTTTCTAAGGTCTTGCTTTGCCCACCTAGCAGTTACCAAGCACACTACACGTTTTCCCCTACACACAGAATTCATCAATGGCCTTGCTATACAAGGTTTGTAGAAGTCACGCTAAGCACATTCCTCATGGTAACCATCACGTTTCCAATAGCTACACCTGGCAAGAAATCAGCTTTATGTTCTCATATAAAAGAAGAGTAAACTTGTACTGTCATCCTCCTCAAACACCATTGCCTAGACTGTACAAAATATCTCTAAAAAAATATCACAGCAATACACCCAGTGAGCTCCTGGGGCAGATGCAACACATTAAAGTGAGACCAGTCCACCGTCTGTGTTGTATTTTAGCAGCTTCCCAACGTTTCCCCAGACAGCTCTCCAGCCTCTTTTCTATGATGACCGCTTTCTGCACCTCATCGTCAGAAAGAGCATAGCCATCCTCTGCTAGCATAAGTGCACCCCGGAGAACAGCCGAAGTGTCAGGCACAACAGCGATAATCCACAGGCAGCTGGGAAATGTTCTCAGTCCTTCCACAGCACAGCCATGCAAATTTTCACCATCTCTCTCACTGCCGCTTGTGCCAACCTTAAGAACTCCAGGCCAAAGTCTTAAGTGGATCCCAGTGAGGCAGCACGGAAAAGCACAAAGGCTCACCACCTAGCTGGGGAGGCCAGCTGAACCCTGCTCCTCCTCTGGTTAAAAATGCATGAGCCATGTTAGCCTGTAGAACTGCACCTCTCACACAACACACATGAGAAGAGCAAGGTGCCTACAGCAGGAGCAGGTGGGGAACATATTCCTACCATTCATGGTGGTCATCTCAGTGCTGGGAAGAGCAGGTACCATTCACCAAGTCTCCACTGTATAACACATATGGCTTCTAAAAATGTGATCCCAGTGTACACAAACACTTTTACTGAGCAGGTTTACTGGCCCACATTCGCACAGCTACCACCCAGTTACACTTGAATTTCACAGCTAGACAACACTACCTCATACAAAAGCACCGACTTCCTTCTAAGGTGGCAAGTTCTTGCCAGACAGCCAAGAAAAGTGAAGCTTCCAAACAGCTTCTGCTTAAAGATGCCCTACACATGCCAGATGCCCCAAGTGATATCACTGAGCACGGCAAGCGATCAGGGAGGAAAACAATATTACGCTCTCTAGCCTTCGCACTTCTGCACAGGCAAAAGCATCATTACCAAATCGCGCACAAGAATTTAAACTAGTTGCCTGAAGCAGTCAAAAAAGGAATTCCCCAGACAGACATACTTTACATCACTGGACTGGCAGCTAGATGCCTTTGAGGAATTTCACCCTTCTTCCCTAGATGATTAGGAGAAGAAACAGTTCAATACAGCTTGGTGAGCATTGTGTTCTCATGAGCTGATCCTTGGGATCTGTTATAGAGCCCCTCAAAGAATGTGCAGTCTTCCTTTCTAACCCACTCCCGCTTTCTCTTTAGTTTGCCCCCCTTAAGCAGTGTGCTGAATAAGTGGGTAAGTCGCTGCAAAGCGCACGTGTCTCATTCATCATGCACCAAGAGGTTATAATGAATAATAATGTTCTTGTTAAAAAAACCTACAAGCGCATATCCTGACAAAACCTGATCACAGAAAGTATTAGGCAGCTCCCACACTCAAGGACAAATTACTGATCTACAAAGCCAGATATTTTCAGAGCTCCCTACAGCAACTTTTGAGTTTAATGTTTTGAAGAGCAAGTATCTGGCAACAAGCTAGGTACCTTAAACAACAAAAGCTTGATCTGAAAGATAAGAGCTACCTGGTGACCTGTATTGCCTGCCTGTTTGACTGTAAAAGAGCAGCTGAGCAAGCAGCCTCACAGACTGAACTCACCATTCTGCTTCTGTATCAATATTGGTCAGTGCATAATAAGGCACAGAAGATCCTCAGGTGCATCAGGGCCACCTCTCCTACAGCACACCCACGCTGTGAAGACCACGTGAGGACCATCCCTTGCTATGGCCCACCAAGTGCTACGAAGTGTCACTTATAGCAGGAGCAAAGGGACGCAGTGCTGTTCATTCACCAACAACACACATTTATTTACCTCACAGTTGAATCTATGATGGTACTGAAAGAAATTCTAGTGAAGTACAGAGGAAGTGTGGTAACACACCTCTGTGCAGGCCCACAGCAGCTTCCACCGTTGTAGCTTTCTGGAAATCTAGATATCCTTCTCAAAATAGACCCTGTCTGGACAAGAGGATACTCGATCCAAGGGAAAAGGAAGCTGTGGTCATGACTTTTCTATTTCGTCGGAGATATTAGTCACACTCATACCACCTGATCCGAGCATGCTACCAGCAGGCCTGGAGGTGGGGTGTTTCCATCAGGGACCTGCGCTTTGTTTAACAGGTACCTTCTACCATTAACAACCGCGCCTCAGAGGGGTGATTAGCACAGCAAAATTCAAACCATAACAGGAGCAGTAAGACCTGTTGGATGCAGCCGTAGTAGGGCCACGAGACCCATGGCTTTTTAGGGCATGGGATCACCCTTGTATTTATGTGTATCTTTATATACAGCACACGGCACGGAGACGGGTTCTGGGAGACTGCCATTTCTAATAGGGAATTGCTGTAAATTCATGAATAACTGCAGTTAGTAAGTACTTCCTTAGGGCAGAAAAGGTGCTCCCCAAGTCTATGCTATCACCACTTCAGCAGCACTGTAAATCTGAACAGTTCTCTCAGAGATCTTTTACTGCCACATTGCCACAGAAAGGCCAGCCTGGTGAGGCAGAGCAGCACTGGATAAAGACAAGATACATTTATTTAATCCGTTTGGTTTGGGGGCTTTTTTTTGTGTGTGTGTTTGGTTTTTTTTTGTTGTTTTTTTTTTTAAGAAAAGTATTACTATTATTCCTTAGAGCATTTAAGTTGTATATGGCTGTCTTCTGCCTGCTGCAAATGAACACTGCTTCCTACTCATATTGTCAAAACAGCAGCTGTCAGGTCAGGAGAAGAAACTCAACATTTAAAGTTTCCCCTGCAGCTCTACAGTTTGGACAAGATGCTTCAGTCCAGATTTTAAAATAAACCCTGAATGAGGTACACCTTGAGCAACCAGTTTATGAGATGAGAGTGGACAACAGGAGAGCCTGCTGCAGGCAAGGTCAGAGGGCTCAGCCCTACCAGCAAACCAAAGCAGAACCAGTGTCATTCCTGAGCTCCATGGGACACTCAGGGGTGGTGGCAGGAGGTTATCCTTCTCACCACTACCCTTCACTTTGCCTGCAAGGACAAGCCAGGTGCGCTGCACCATGTGGCTCACCCAGCTCCTCGAGGCCAAATCCAGCTCCTTCACCAAAAGCCCCAGGTGACTCAGGAGAAGTTTGAACACTGCAGCTGGCCATTTGTCACCAAGAGAGAGAAATGTCCTTGTGGGCACAACTGATGATCTCTCGGCCACCCACGTACGTACTTTATACACATCAAGCTTGTCTATCTTGACAGCTCAGAGAGACTGTTGCAATGGCTTTCAGCAAGTTCTGCTTTGTAACACCGGGAAACAGCAGGATCAGTTTTATGCCTCAGCTAGTTCTACTTTGAGGCCTGACTCCAGACAGAAAAGAAGAGAGAAGGGAGAGGGCAGAGAAGACTGTTAGAAGAAACTACTGAGAAGAGTTCAACAGTGCAAAGGGGAAAGTTAATCCGCAGAAGAGACTCCCTGCTCCTGCACAAAAGGCTGTGCAGAGGCTTTTACCAAGTAAGAAGTAGCAGAATTTGTTCTGCACATTGTATTTTTCACCGCTGATGAATAGCAACACTGTGATGAGCTCTTTAAAACCTCTTAGAGTCTCTTCTGATAGACATGAAAAATAGGTTTTGTGTGGAAAGCTGCTTCCCTCCCTGGAACTGTCACTTTATCCCTACACTGTAAACCAGTAACTTCCCAGGAAGAGGCAGGTGGGAAGAGGTGCAAGACCAGTGTCTCTTCTCTCAAGCATGTTCAAGAGGCCAAGCTTCAGCCTCCAACCGTTAAATCCACTCTGCAGCTCACCTATTCACCCATCACAAGCTCACAAGATCACATCTCAAGCACCATCCCAGTGAAGGCCATCATATGAGTCTCAGTGCAGTTGGAAACCTGTAAACCAGCCCCCAAAAACCTCAGCAAACTTGTCGTCCTTACAGCACGTCTATTGAGGCCATCACTAAAACTCAGCAGATCTTCCTGCTTCGGACGCCTGGGATGAGCTCTGCTGAGCCCATGCACCAGGACAAAGGGAGCTGGATTCAATCCATCTTTGAGTAACACCTCTGGCCTGCTTGTTTCCCAAGGCTCAGTTAGTCCCAGCCGCACAAAGCCTCACAGGACAGCACTGTGGTACAGCCACCCCCAGCCCACGGGGCCTTCCTGAGCTGGGGCATGAGGAGCTCGGTTGGAAACAGCCAGCAAGATACGGCTGGTTCTCACCCAGACATTTGCTCACTGGATCACTGGCCACGCCAGCACTTTAGACATGCTGTCTCCCCTCCCAGAGGGGGCTTGAGCAGGAAAGGTTCAAATCTGCCTCACTGGCTGGCCTAATAATGACAATAATTCGCTAATGTTTAAATCAGATTTAGTACTGCCTGATTTAGTACTTGAATCAGAGAGATTTCCTCTGTCAGAAATTTTCCAGCTATTCCTTAGGTGAAGGAAAACTTAAATCACACGAGTCAACCAGGAAAGACCGAGCCTGAAGAGAGCCTACAGGAACATTCAGGAGGTGCGAATCTCTCCTGCTCATCTCAGTAAGCTATTAACTAACATGTACACCAATGAACGTTTAACTTTAATTACAGCAATGATTTCATTTAATAGACAAGAAGGGGTGACAGTTTTACTACACCACACATCCCAGGCTTATGCTTGGTGGATACCATTATGAAGGATGCAAGCCCCAAGAACCCAACGGGGCTTTTGGTTGCGTTTGGACCCCAGAGAGGGGAACAAGACTACCCCTCAATATCTGCACTACCTGCCCAGGCTGGGATCCAGTCATTGATCCCTCTGAGGAGGCATCAGCCTGACAGGCTGCAGCTGGGAAGAGTGATCACTCCCAGACCCGATCTTCCAAAGTACAGACACCAGAGGGGTGGGTGGGTCACGATGAAACAATCAGTTTGCACCCACTGCAGAAGGGAACAGCTTCAGCTGTCCAGGGGCAGGAAGAGAAACAACCCCACCAACAGAGGAGGACACCTAACTATATAGGGCAATCCCATTCAGTAAACTGGGGAGTGACACCCAGCACACCTAATCCAGCTAATGGTGGTTGAGCACCAAAAGAAATTGGCTTGGATTATTTTGAAGCAAATGTGTTAATTGCTTTGAAACTCCCTCTTTGCTTCTACCCTCCTCTGCACAAATAACCCAAGTTAAGAGAGTAGCTCTCTGTCCCCCTCTTGTGATAGGACCAAGAGGATTTAAAGGAGATGATAGTAAAAGAGCATGGCCTTTACGGCACATACCAGAACTTGGGGCTTGGGACTTCTTTTTAATCCGAAGATTCAGCTTCTGCTTCTGGCAATCAAGTCAGTGTCCCACTACATATAAAACATTTCGCCTTATCCTGCACTATGAAAGGCAAAAAAAACCTCAAAGCATGACAATAATTTCCCTTCACTGCCTGTGAGTAACACTGCCCATCTTGCTCTGGGCCCCACTGGCTGTATCTAGATGTATTGGCCAGATATAGGTGTACGACTGTTAGATACAGATCGAACCCAGGCAGGTCTTTTCAAAAGGAAGAAACTTCCCTCCTCAAAGGAGTACAGCCCGGTTTTCTGATAAGCCATCCAGCACTCACACCACAGACCACGATTACATTCCTTTCTCCTTTGTTGAAGGTAAGCTCACATACCATAAACTTTTTCTCCATTAAATGCTCCTGTTTGCGTGCTTTAATTCTCATGCTGTCTACTCGCACCACCCAAGTCCCTCCAAGCGAGGAAACCGATGACAGCAGTTCTGTAGCTATCACCTTCAATTAACTCCTCAGACTCCAGGGGAAAGACTTCTCCGTGGCACCATTTCAGACAGCTATGAACAGGGGAACTCGAAAACCTTTCATCTGGAAGCAAAGGAAGGGGGAAGGAGAGCTGCTAACGAAAAAGAGGAGCCTTCTCACTGGTGTGCCCCCCTTTCCAGTTGCTCCCAGCTCCTAACAGGAAGCCCCTCACCTCGGCCTACGTAATAGATATATTAATATATCATTTATGCATAAATAAGCAATATCCTTCCGTCTAGCAGGGAAGGTTTGGGGATTCTCCTGCCTGCTCGCAGCTCGGGCAGAGCATCCAAAACGCAAGCCCAGGGCGAACAAGTGAGTGGCTGGGAGGAGCGGCGGGAGCCCGCGGCACCCCGAGGTGCCCCTGCCATGGCAGCCTGAGCGGGGATTCAAATTCCGCTTCATTGTTGCCTGACGAAGTGACTAAGACGGAAACCTTTCGGGGATTAGAATTCCTGAGTGATCTAATACAGGATGCTTTTGGTTTAAAGGAAGAGGGGAACAAATAAATAAATAAATAAATGTGTGTATATACATATATATATATAAACCAGAGAGCGGCGAGGCTGGAGCTCCTCCTGAGCTCCCCTCCCCACCGCCACCCTTTCGGTTTTAAAAAAAAAAAAGGGCTGAATGTTACCATTTTTGGACATGAGCTCCGCGCAAGCCCTGCCCTAAACCATTCAAACGAGAAGCCAGTGACCGTCCCGCTGCCGGGCCGGGCCTCGCCACCGCCCCCCGGGCCCCCGCTGGGCCCGGGCGCACCT
>JAVSBS010026297.1:75476-88009 GCA_033124195.1 Coracias cyanogaster | reverse complement strand
TGCCATGAGCTGCCAGCTTCTCCAGCAGAATGCTGTGGGAAACAGTGTCAAATGCCTTACTGAAGTCCAGGTAGACCTACTGAAGTCCAGGTAGACCAGCCTGGTCCACTTCTCCAGCCTGCTTTGTGCCAGTTCACTTGCTGAAGGACAGATCAGAATATGTCGGGGAGGGTTATTTCATGTAACATGAAGCAAATCTGGTCCTTCTATGCCTCAATTTGTGCACCACTCATCTGGTCCAGACTTGGGGAAACGTGCACTTTCTATTTCAAGGTGCTAGTGTTAGAAATCTCTCTGTAGATTCATTGTGGGGGACAATGCTGCAGGAAGAGACACGAAAGAAAAGAAACACCTTGAGGGTACCATAGCCTTTCCACTGATACTTGGGTGTTCAGAGCACATGTGCCAGGTCAGACCTGTGGTGCATATTCATATTATTGATCCACTGATTTATACCACTTGAGCCCAAAGGTGAGGCACTGGCCTTACGGATTGACTGTGCTGGTGGGTGAGCACCAATATTACAGTATTTTTTACATCAGGGTTGCAGCTCTCAGTGCACTGAAGTTGGATTAACACACCAGAGAAAGACAGCCTCTTGCCAGAAACTTGAAACAGCATCTTTTATGGGTCTCTGAAAGCAACCCAATCCATCCCATGCAGTGGTTTCACTGACTTTTGGGACTTTTCACCATAGGTCACACTTTCAGGTTGCAACCATTAAGGCTGCAAGCCTATTGCTTTCACTCTGTCTTTTACAAAATAACGACAAAGGTGCTCAAAGTGCTGAGACAACTGCCCTACCTTGCCTAGGGCAAAGAATGAAAGTGTTGTGCTGGAAAATTTGTCGTTATGCAGAGGTGCTCACCATCAAATATCTTCAATAGGGGCTACATAAGTACTTTTGTTTTGATTTTGTCTTTTTCTCCCCCTCTATTCCTTCCCCAGGGTCTCCATACTATTCCCAAATACATTCTTCTTGTTTATTCCTGCACCACTAAATTGACTTGTACCGGTCTATTTATACTGAATTGTCAGTACCATACATACCTTTTGAACACTTCTGTGTCAAGAAGATATTTTCCTCACAGAAACTCTTCTTTTTTTTTTTTTTTTGGCTGATAAGGGCTATAGTAATAAAAATGCTGAGTCAAAATTGGCAAGTTGAGTTAAAAGGACTTTTTGGACTCTTCAGTGAAGAAGTTACATTCATAAGGAAAAGCTGTAAGATCAGATTTCTTAACTGCAGGACCATTTTCACTCATTGGAAGAATAGGTGGGGTTCTCAGTTTGCACTAGATAAAGCTTCCCAGTCACTGAAGTAAGCTCACTGTAATACAGGGATGTGGAGTAGAGAGGTCGCCACAGATGACCTAGACAGTTCATCTTGAGGGACTGTTTTCCCTTTGCAGTTATTGGAGGGGAAAGGGCAAATCTGGCACTGCTTTCCAACAAATGTTGGTTTAGTGCTCTGGGCACAGTAAGTGGTGTGCATGGTCCTTTGTGACAGAGGTGAAGTTACTGTGAAATACGTCTTATCTGAGTCTATCCTGTATCCCCAGACATTCAGGACTGATAGCAGGCATTGCTTGGAATTACAGTTATTTTAGCAGTGACCTGGGAGAGCTGCTTTATGAAAGCTGCTGTTACTCTAAATGTCTCCATGTAACTTCAGTGTAATGAGTGAATTATGCTACATCCATTGCAGAATGACTGGAAATCAACCTGAACTGAGCAACCCAAACCTCGAGGTTGAAGATTTGGTTCCAGGGATTTAAGTTGTTCTATTACAAAGGAAGATGTAAATGTGAAATTCACTTTTGTGCTGAAGGCATCCCATAGCCTGGTTAGTAGAAACCTTCAGTGCATAAATCAAAGCTTAGCTCAAGCCTCAGGTTAGCTTTGTTATTGGGCTTTAATGCTTATAAATGCTTTTTGCAGTTTAAATGATGTCAGCCTCAATGTTTATGAAACCGTGGAAGTGCTGAGTCGAAAACATTCACATTAATAAGGAAGTGCTGGGAACCACTGGGATGGTGCCAGTGTCAACCAGTGTTATTAAGCTAAGAAGTTATTTGGCACGGCTGAGCTAGGGAAGATCATATCCAATTTATCTCTTGTGTTTAGTCATTTGATTCATGGCTTCTGATTCATGGCTTTGTCTTGGGCTGGAAATACCAACTTTCTTATCAACCAGCTAAGAAAAATAGGTTTTTTTAGAAAGTTTTGACCATATTTCTGTGATAATCAAAGACGGGCCACTCATTTATCAGGAACACATCCTAGTAGCAGCCAGTGCCTTTCTGATACATTAATGTCTGCATCTCACTGGACACAATGCCTCTGACTGGTGTGAGTTTAAATAGTGAGATTTATTCCTCTAAGGCCCTGCACAGATTAGTGCAGCATTAGAGCCACTGCCTTGTACCAACAGGTACCTGGCTGAGATCATGTGCTCACAACTCTGCCTTTTTCCATATGGTGCTGCTGGGAGGATTTGGGATGCTGGGCAAATACAAGAGTTCCTTTGCTTTAGTGTTGTCCACTGCACTATGGGTAGGATAAGTCTCCCATGTGGTTTTGGAGTTTTCTTATCTGAAACACCTAAGAATATGATAAAAAGAAGGGTTTTCATCAGTGTAGCTTCATGTAAAATAAAAATGTTAAACAAATGAAATCACAGTTATTCATCTAATTGTTGCTGGTGATTAATATGAGTTTATTCCTTGGAATGGGAGAAGTCTATTTATTAGGGTTGCTAAAAAAAGCAGCTGCAGTTTCTGAGCGACAGGCAGCTTGCTGCCCTTTGTCTCTTCTCCTTTTTGGATGCACCTCCACTGTTCCTCGCATGTTTTTTAGCAGTCACAAAATTTTGTGGTAAGATGCACTAGGAAGATACTATTATTGCTATTTCATAATGCAGCTCTGGTCACACATGACTCTGAGGCAGACAGAAGCTCCCTGAGGTTTTTCTGCTCTGTGTTTTGCAGGCAGTGCACTCACTAACATAATATAGGCTGCATGTCTCAGCCAAAAAGACCCAAATGAGAAATGAGGAATATCAAGTTTGCCTACCAAAGCTGGCTGAACAACCATATAAAGCAAGGCTTACTGGTCACCACTTGGACATGTCTAGAAAGCCACTTTCACAAAAAGGCTCACAAAGGCTCACTAAAAACTCAGGATTTTGTGGTTTTGTTCCCCCAGTGGTGCATACCATTTGGCTGAAGAAGCTTGAAAACACTGTGGTTTTGGGCCGCCTTTGTGCTTAATCCATCTTCAGTTGCCTCCACCCTGCCTTCTAGAAAGCCCAGGTTAAAGAGTTCCACTCAATTGTGCTGTTCCAGATTTATGGTAATGTAATTCCTCCAAAAGTAATAGCAGGACAAAATCAGGGAGAGCCATCGCTCAGTCCCAGAACAAATACGGCCTTCAGCAAGATGCAAACATAGGTAGGAGGCTCCTTGATATAGCTGGAGCAAACTCCATCTTTGCTGGTCTTTTCTTCCTAAGAAGTTCCCAAGCAAATAAACTGTGTGGCAGATCAGAGACGAAAGGGTATAAAGTTTAATTGTGACAACTTTGAAACAGAGATTTGTTTGGAAGGGAAGGGAGCCCATAGTTCTGGGGAGAACAAAAGAGAGGTTTTGGTGAAGCGGTATTTGCCACAATTGCAGCAGCAGACTTTTGTGGTTAGATCCACATGTTGTGTAGATGGGTGGAAGTACAGGCTAACTGCTGATTACAGTGGAGTCATGCCAGCTGTGCATCCGCCTGTGTGAACGTGCAATTTCAGGTACAGCCTTTTTATTCCTCTTCATGGCAAGCTGCTTTTTCTCTTCTTTCAGCTTTGTCTCTCTAACATTTATGATGAACAATTGTCTGCTCCTGGTAACTGGAAGGGTGTTACAAGCCATGAATGCCTTTGTTGCGGTAAACCACTTCCTCTTCATGTCTCTTATGTCCTTGCTTTGTAGGAACAGAATATACTCTGTTTGGCTGCCGAAAATAGGATAACATCAAGTTTCTACTTTTGTCCAGCTGAGCATCTGCAGGGTCTATGGTGCCAGATGTATTTAACCTGGCCTAGCACCAGAAACATTACCTCTGTTCCCAGAATGCCCTGGGATGTAATTGGACTTCAAATCCCTATACATTATGCAGGCTGAGGAAGACTACTGCAGCTTGCCACAAGCTTGCATTGTCCACTCACTTTAAAAATAAAAGCTAACATTTTGCTTTGTGAAACTTACCACACCACTTATAACACAAATGACAGATACCTTTGTCCTAGGACTTTTAAATACATTAGCATCAATTTACACTGCCTTTTTCTTTAAGCAGTTGTAGATCACCTTATCTGTGATTTAGCTATGCAAATCTTAGTGAGATAGTGCCTGTTTCTGCAGCCAAACCCATTCAGATATCCTTCTGCTCCTAAAGGGAGTGATGGTATACAGCCCCTTAAAAAGTCATGCTGGCCTGGTACCTGCATGTAAGGCATTGACCTCTGTAGTGGATTGGTGACAAGAGGCAGCTCAGTGCCTTGTGGGAAAGGCAGTTTCAGGTTGTATGTTGGCTACCCAGATTGTATGGGGCAAAGTCCCTGTTCTTTTGAGTTGTAAGTACCTCCACCTCCTGGCTGGTGAAGTTCCTAGCTCTACATAAAAAATGTGAGCCTTGCTTTCCCTACCTACCTTCTAAAGGCTCTTTTAGAAGCAGTTATGGACTGCTCGTGTGATCCATGGATCACACCACAAAAGCTGTGGTGTTAAGCTCAGCTCTCAGCTCCCAGCAAAAAAAGTCACGGGGATTCATCTTCTTACTGAAGGCTAGTCAAGACTTCCAGACGATTTAAGTGAGACTGACACTAAGGTATTATTTTGGTTCTTGGCAGGACTTACCTGATTTGTGGAAAGGTTGTATGAATACGGAAATCAGGCTGAAAAAAGTAGCAGATCTGTCTGAGTCACTGTTGCTGTTAACTATGTTGCCCACACTTCAGTTTCTCCCAACTCATCCATCTTGAGTGCCACCTTAGGTCAGTCAGTCACCTGTCCCCTTTCCTTCATTACAAGGCCCCTGACACCTCTGAGGCCCTGTCTAAATCCTGGAAGAGCTGAAACATGCTATTGATTCTTGCCCCACAGAGCGTGGGAGAGTGTATCCATTAGTGCTGGGCACACAGGGATTGCTGTGGGAAGGAAGACATGAAAGGACTACTAGCATTGGAATGGCACTTGCCTACACACACCTTCTGAAAAGGATATATTGTAAGCTGATGAGTGGTCCTTTAATGAGTGGGCCCTTGGATCAGACAGCCAGAGCTAAAACACAACTGATGATAACATATGGCATTTAATGTAGAGGTAGCACTTAATTTAATGGCACAGGCTAATTGTTACTCATGTTGATTTTGCAATGAAGGCAAGATTTCAGTGATGGTCTAAAGAAACCTGCAAAGTAAAAGCTAAGTGTAAAGCCCAGTGTAGCAGGATTAATTCTGCAGAATGGATGCTTGCTTTTTTGTTGCACCAGTTGAAGTCTCTAAAATAAACAGAACAATCAATTTAAAGCAGATGCATGAAACAACAATCAGGTTTCATCCCTGGTTTTAGTCTTTGGTACTCAGCATTTGGTACTCAGAACTCAAAGGAACTGCAGACTGAATCAGGAGTTTGCTGTAACTCAGCGGCTTGGAGGAAGCAGATTTGTGGCTCTGTAACAGAGAGAGATGAAACAGCTCTGTTCAGATAACCAAATTACAACAAATTATGCAAGTGTTGGAATCTGGAGGCAAATGAACATCCAGAGCTCCTGCTTGTGAGCCATTTTCAACTACAGCTTGGGAACAATAGAGCTAAGCAGTAAATGGCCAGCTCAAACCCTGCTCCTTAAGTGATGCAACAGTAAACTCAGGAGTTTTATTGATAGTTGCTCTCCTGGGTGCCACTAAAAAATGAAATGTGGAGTGAATCAATGCTGTGTGAAAACAGGGCTTATGAATGAAGAGTGGTATGATCCCATTTTTACTTCCCTTGGTGACTTTTGGGAGGGACATGTTCTTAACAAGGCAGCAAATAAAAAAAAACAAACAAACCCCCAGAAAAGCCACATGGGTCTGATTTTGCATTTCCTGGCTCACTGTGTCATAGTTTACCTCAGAGGCTTTGCACCACTGTGTGTGACTACCCACAGCTTCTGATCTCGTGAGGCTGAAGTCATTCTTCAAACAGCAGCCAGCTTTTAAGGACTTGGTGGGTAGGGAGATGATACTGGGCAGGATAGTTAAGCTAAGACAAAGAAATGTCTTTCAGATGGAGGAGCTAATACTAGAAGTTCCCTAGGGACCAATCTTGTGACGCGATTACACCACTGCAGACACATTTTCAAAGCAGTGGGCATGTCTTGCCAACCTGACTCAGACAAGCGATGTGAAGCAGGAGTGCTTACCCGCAAGTGTTTGCACAGCCTTACCAGGACACTTGCTGAGAGCTGAGATACCCCAAAACAGTGCTAGGGGAAAGTTTCACAAACTTACTGGAACGACAGTGGAGTTATCTTTTTATTTTTCTTTCATCTAGTTTGAAGGGATAATTTAAATCTTTCTACACAGGGGCCTGTGAGCCTCAAAATCTTTAAGACCAAATTGCTCTTGGTGCCGGGGAACGTTGCAGAAGGGCTGTGGTACCCTATGCTCAATATGCAGGTGACCATCCCTCTGTGCCAGCAAAAGGTGGGTGCCACCTCCATCTCTGTGCCACCTCCGCTGTTGGAGGAAAGGACACAGGAGATCAGACTGCGCTTGTAGCTGATGCCCTTGGACACAGTGTCCGTACGAATTTGGAAAGGCAGGTTATTTTACTTCTCTCTCCCTTGCTTCATGTTACCCATGCAAAGCCTCATGGAGACAGGGAGTGACACGAAAGAGAGGCAGTGTTGTGGCTGCAGCAGCCGGGGAGGGATGCAGCTCAGTGGAACACACTGAATGCAATGGTAAGGAGTAGAGTGGTGTACATTAGTCTAATCCTCTACTTAGCAAAGTTTTTCTCTCATTTTGCTGTCTTCTTTATGTTTCTGCTTCTTTCTTTGCATTTTTTTTTCCTTTGTGAGTGATTTATCTCTAAGTGATTTATCTTTAAGTGCCCCTGTAAGCAGACATTAGGTAGCAGTAAAAATCTGAAGGCATCTATGATGTAGTGCCTGATGAAACACCACTAGCTTGTAGTAAAGACATCTACCTTGTCATGTTCATTGAAGGCTTATATCCTGATCCAAGCTGTGGTCTCCTGATCTTTTTTTTCTCCCTGGATTTACAGCTCTGGACTGTGAGATCACAAGACAGTCTGATATTAGTTATCATTTCCAAATGTGGAGAGTGACTCCCTCTTCCTTTTGCAACTCACATATGTGTAATTCATTTGTGTTCACAGCCTCCCATTCTGATCTCCAGCCTTTTTTAAAACAACCATCCTCCCCCTTCTCCACTGCTTACGTGTAGTTTCAGCATGCTTTGGTCTATTTCTGTATAAAAACACTCACAAAACAGCACCAGAAATTATGAAACCACTTAAGCCTTCAGACAGAAAAATCTGAAACTGTTTATATTCACAAATGGTACCTATTTAAACAGTTTTTGCAACTATTGCTTCCTCTGGTAGCAAGTTTAATAAAAAAAATTTTGAATTTAATTCCAAAAGGATAAATATGACAGCAGGTATTTACAGAAGAATTGGATTGTTTTTATGAAAAAAGCATTTTCTCCACAGCCTTCCAAATGGGATCTAAACAACTGGTCTTACAAAAGATTAAAACACAATCTATCAGTTCAGCACAGAAAAAATAGAACCCCAGGCATTCTTGTAATAACAAAACATTACTGACAAACAGAGCAGAGACAGCAGTGCCATTTTTCTACCCCATATTTCTGCTCTATCTCATTAAACTCTTTATACAGCACAAAGAGATTCAGTGTCATGTGAAATAGTTGAACAAATTCTGCATAATATTTTTTTAAATGCATGAATCAAGAAAATACATGTGCTCTTCTTGCAGAAAAGGAACTTAGTCCCTAAGAAGCATTGAAGGAAGTTGGAAATGTGGGATGATGGGTAAGTTTTCCAGCCCAGAGCTTGCAGCCAACCCTGTTCCGGTATGCTCCCTTTGAAACAGGAGAAAATACACCAGGGCATGGCAGGAAACAAACAGCCGTGGGGATGTTCACGTATTTTGATGGACATGTTGACAGCCTTTGCAAGTGATAGAGCTTTACCCTGAGTCCTGCTGAGAAATACCAGCAGTGCAGGACTACAGTATTTGGATGCTACATGAGCTCATTTATGCTCTTATTTAGAAACAATTAATGCAACTAGGGACAAGTCTGTCCTTCTGGTTAGGTAGGATAGGAAGGAGAGTAACCGTCATCACAAATGCCAAACTAATGAGCTACAGAAGCAGTTTGCACACTTCCATAGCTGCAGCAAGGTGCTGGGTTTCTCCCAGGTTCCTAAAAGAGATCTGGCTGGCATGGTGGGTGCCTCACTACACCCTCTGCAAAAGAAATGGAGACCACAACACAAAGGAAGTGATCCTGAATGGGGGAGAGCAAAACCTTGGTCCTTGTCTAGTGAAGAAAAGTAAGACGGTTGGCACATGTTGTGCTGATTATGTAGCTTAGGCTTGCAGGTTTGAAGAGAAGCATGATACCCCTCCTTGCTGCACCTGAATCCTCAGGTTTTTAGGGACCAGGGGCTTTGGGCAGTGTAGTGCATGCTCATCACCTACTCAAAATACAGCGACAGAGAGTCATGATTCCAGCAATATCTCCTTTATGTACTGAGACTGATGGGGCCAGCCTGGGATTGCTGCAGCTTCAGAATAAAGATACGGTGCTGCTGGGATGGGTTCTTCTATGCAGTTGATACTTTCCAATACACCCAGCCTAAGTATATGATGTAGGGAAAGACTTATTAAAGGAATGATACACAGATAAAGGAGAGCTGAAACAAGTTGTGGTTTGGTTTTTGTTTTGTTCTCCTAAAGTGCCAATTTATCACTGTTTAACATAATAATGCATTTTTATTTGCTTCCCTTATATATGTATTTCTATGCCTTTTGAATATTTTGACTAGTTCTGACCTTCCCCTGATTGATGCACTACGACTTCTGCAGAGACTATCAATTGGCATAAACAGTCTTGAGAAGATAAACCTCATTTTCCAAGCCTTTCAGCAACTCAATTAATTTTAATTCTAATTGAACTCTATTCCAACTTTTAGTTTTTAAAACTGCTTTAACTTTAATTTATGGCTGGATCTCCCCCCAGTGTTTCAGTGTTAAACTGAGTTTGCTGCTCGTTTTTCTTCTCTAGGAACAGTAGTATCAGACTGGTAAGAATAATGACAAAATAGAGAAAAGGTGTTTTATTTAGGCAGCTTTTCTATCAGGAGGGAAATAAATGAGAGAAAAAAAAACAAACGGTAAAAGATTTTACAATTTATCATCTTGCAACTGTGAGCATGATGATAAATGAAAATTTTTCAACAGAAATTAAAATACCCTTCATCCCTGGTGATTTTGACCACTTGCAAATTCTTTAGGCACCCATGAGTTGTGGGCTTGTCATTTACCCAATATGCCTGTGACAGAGAGAAGAGTGTCTTCACCGGAAAGGCATTTGACTGTCTTATTCTCAGGGTTGACCCTTGTTGTATGGCATGACATCATTCCAACGTTTTAGTGGTTACCAGCTGTTTTACTGGACAGTAAAATAAGCTGATCAAAGCTCAGCTCAAGAGATATGTTGATGATATATTTTTTTGAAGTGCTTCTCCCTAACCAAGCCCCACATTCTCCTCCAGAATCAACACAGGCGTATGCTCCACAGGTCTGCAGAGAGAAACAGCTTCGGATTTTTTTTTTTCTCAGGAAAGCAGCTTGCTCTGCATATATCTTTGTCCTAACCCCTGAAAAACAACGTGCTAAATATTGCATCATGATGCATCAATTCTGCTGGAGGAGGCTGCACAGAGGGAACGGAGGGCCTTGACATTCTGCACATTCCTTGTTTGCAGTCAGGTCAGCTTAAAAAGATAAAGTGCAATCTGCTGCTTGCTATCCGTCATGAGAAATGAAGCCTGATAATTTTGGAGTAATGTTTAGCTTGTCATTCTTGGGCCATTACACTGAGTTAGTAGTGCTAGGAGAAGGGATTTATTTCCTTCTCTCTCTCTTATTGTAATAAGTCTCAGATTAATAATGCTGCAGGCTTCAAAGTCTGTTTTGTTCATAGCTGCTGGCTGGGGAACAGGCAAAAACAAAGATCAGATTTGCAATGAACTGGGCATTAAATCCCTTCAAAAAGTGTCTTTTGGCACCACTGTGAAGAGTTATTAACAACATTCCTGATGACTGTATAAAAATAACACGTTTTTATAAATGGCTATAACATCTTGGATAAGATACCTGACAAATAGGTGTTTTCTGTTTATTTAAGGCTCAGTTCTTCTTTTTGCTAAGGCCTTTTTCCATTGCTATTTTACAGGACTATAAAAGGGAATCAGACCCCAGATTAACTGGGAATCAGGCTTTCACGATGCAGCCACCCAAACAATCTCAGCACACAGGGCAGTGTGGATCAACCATGCCCAGAAATGAATGAGAACCAGCAGCTGCAACATTTGATTGCATCTGCAACTACAATGCATTAAAAAAATCCCCAGAAAGGTAAAAACTCTAAAGAAAAAAGAACAGACAACATTGAGGACTCCAGCAATAATCCTAACTTGGCTCGGAGTAACAAATATCTCTTAGGTGCGAATGTCCAAAGTGTATGAGCTGACCACTGTGTTAAGCTTACCACTTGCTTATGTTTGATCAGCCTGGAAGAGGACCACTGGCTGCTTTACACAGATAAGATGAATTTCAGGCAGAATTTTGAAAAATCATCCTAGAGGTTTCATTTTCAAATTTACATAAGTTCTTTTACCTTCTGAGAAATCATTACTTGTGTCTAAATACAGGGAAGTGTGTTGCAATGTCAAAAGCCTTCTGCTGAAAATTTTTCTGTGACTCATGCAGGGTGCTGTTTAGGTTGCTACATTCATTGCAAGTGCCTGCTACATACCGAAATAGGAGTGAGAATTGCTTAAACCAATTCAAAGTTTTAAACTTTGCAGAACATCAGCTCTCACATTGCTGGCGTGTTGGGTGTCAACTGTGGGAAGCATCACTCCCTACTAATAGGGCAGTGAACACTTGTGCTGCTAGTAGTTGTCTGACCAGACAGATGTTGAGAGCAAGCAAAAGAAATGTGGAGGGAATGGGCTGTCTCAGAAATTAGAGCTTTCCTTTTACATTTTGAAGTACCCAGAGAGTTCAAAGCCCCCAGGAAGAAGAAAGGAAGAAAAGGGAGCAATTTAATGCTCTCTCTCTTTTTTTTTTTTTTTTTTAAATTTCCTAAAGGGTGCTATCCAGGTAGAGTCACCACCAGCAACTTTTTCATTAGAGGAAGATCTGAAATTTTGCATGTAATCTGCTTGCATGCAGTGAAACAATTTATTGCAAAAAGCAAGCTCATGCACATGTGATCCAAGGAGATAATTTTTTTTAGAAAAGGACATATAGCAGACCAGGGTAGTCACGGGAATTTAGGATACAGTTCAGAGGGGAAGTTTCAACATTGCCCATAGCTGAGTGACAACATAGCAAGTGGGAAGAGCACAGGAAGGTCATGGAGTGGCCAGTTTCCTAAAGAGGGACACATCAGAAGTACAGACCCACTCAGGACATACTGAATGCACCCTTAAAAGGTCTCCATTGTAAGAATTCTTAGTGGGGGGTAAGAAATTTCTTGCCTCGTCTTACTGGAAGAGGTGGGAAGCAAGGACGTTTGTGGGAGTGAAATGATCTTGATCTGACCATTCCCTAACGTCACTCATGGGTCCTGTCTAATCCTTCTCTTTGGCAATGTTGTTGTCCATCTGTGTTTATCTCTACTCTGAGTGTCCCATTGGCTTTTAAATTTGTGGATGTGCTCCAGATTTGGTGATGAATTTATACTTTATGATATTTATATCTCCACCCTTCCCTGATTGTTGCATAAGATTTCATGCTAGAATTTCTAACCCCAGGTTTTTAAAGAGGTCTCATTGATTTAGAGGGAAGAAAGACCATTTTCTCCCTAAAGAATGTAGGGAAGAATAAAGCTAAGGAGGAGGCAGTTAACTTTTAAGTGTGTCCTGAGGAGGTCGAACCTCAGCAGACTGTGAGATCTATGAAGTATGGTGGGATGAAAAAATGTCCCCTAGAAAATAAATTGTTACAACTGGCAAAAGAAGCAAGGAACAAAACCCAAAGGAAAATGATCCTGAAGGGGGGAAAGCAAAGCTTTGGCCCATGCCCAGCAAACAAAAATGCTGCAGTTGCTCTGCTGATTATATAGAAGGGAGAGAAAGAAAGAGACAAGAGAAGAGAGGAGAGGAGAGGAGAGGAGAGGAGAGGAGAGGAGAGGCGAGGAGAGGAGAGGAGAGGAG
>JAVSBS010026297.1:37451-66257 GCA_033124195.1 Coracias cyanogaster | reverse complement strand
AGTGTTACGACCTTGGTTATTATGGTTGTGGGTTTATTGATCGCTATCTTCGCTCTGGAGTTTATCGTTAAAAAAGTGCTCAGTAGTACTTTCAAAACCTTTAATTGGTTCACCATTCGTAAAATTCGTCGTTCTCGCCGTCTTACGAATGAAGGTATCATTAAGCTCATTGAAGGCGACTTTAAACAAGCTGAGAAAAAAGTCATTCGCTGGGCTAAACATCATGATAACCCCTTACTCTGCTATCTTATGTGCAAGTTGATGGAGTGAGGTAGGTTTAGGCTAGCATAAGCATGCACGTTGCAGGAGGGACAAAACTTTTGGCACCCTTCTTTGTGCCCTGGATAGGGAAGTCACATATTCCTCTGACTGTGCACTCTTAGTTGTGCTAGTGGCACCATACCCTGCCACCGGCTCACATAAGAGTGGCAATGAGATGAAGGAACACAACAAACTGACATAATCCTTTTTCCTGGGTTATGTGATCTAAAAAAGCCTCTTCCATCTCAAATTTCTCGGAATAAACATGCACACAACCAAGTCCTGCTCTTTATCCTGAGTGCATGCTTCTCTCATACGGAGCACTGGACACTCATCTCATGGCACACCATTGGATTTTCTTCTTCTCTTCACTGAGCTCTACATCTCTTATCTAACTCAAGTAACTTTAGACTGGCCAACTCTCTAAGGCCTTTTTATACCGAGATAAGAAGGGAGAAAAGGGCAGGAAGTTTATCCCTCCAGCTTTGCCCTGGATTCCCTCACAGGCAGGATGTCTATCCCATCTCCACATTGGAACAACCTGAGTTTAAAAGGCTGAAGAATCTTTTGCTGAGTGGCTTGTGTCAAGGCTGACGTTACATATAGTACAGAGACTATCTTTTTGATGTAAAACATTACTCTGATTCTGTTTCTCACCTTCATTACAAAGGCTGTCCAACTAGGACAACAGTACTTCTGCATAGCATCTAAAATCCTTGCTGTAGTCATTACATGCAGCAGTGGCTGGACTGAATTCGCTATTCCTATGATCCACCTGTAACAATGATCTTTGCCAACATTTTCTTTTTTAGTAGATAGATCATTTGAAGCATTACCTAGTATGTTTGACCCACAGAAAAAGAATACTTGTCATCATTAAGTTACTGTCAAAAGGAGAGGGCTGTTGGTATAAAGATTATAGATATATCTTTGTGAATTAGGCCTTAATATAAAAAAGCTCACGGAATTCCTCATTTGTTCCAACCCCAGTCATGCAAGGCACTAAGCAAAACTGTATCTTGTGGAAATTGTTCTGCACATGCAAAGGGGAAGGATAATTTAGAAAGTCCTGGCACACAGCTCAGTTTAGTGTCATTGTCTGAAAGGGAATGGAATAAATTTCATGAGGCTAAAGAAGAAGTGGCAGAAGAGCTCTGGCAAGCTCACAGTCCACAAAGAGATAGGGAATTATCATGTTTTAGGAGTGGGTGTTTTTTAATAGACTTTTAAAATCCCACTTGAATTTTCCTCCTTTGGTGCTGTTTTTGTTCAATGCCCAGTGAATCAAAAGCAAAGGTTATTACTGACTTCACTGGACCTTTAATGAGGCGTGTAACTGTTGGATATTTTTGATGGCTTCCTTCCCTGCCTACAAACTATAGTTATTAATGGCAGCTTCTTTTGCTTTCTTTAGGGTCCATGGTTTGTAGGTATAAATATAGTAATTGAAATAGGTTTGCATATAATGGTGTGCTTAGAGGCCTAAAAGCTGACCAAAAAAAGAAAGGAGTCACTTGTTACAAACCTGTTCTCTGTGTGATTTATGCATCACATGGCAGCTGTGGAAAGCTACAACCATGTTAGAAACTCTGGTTTGATAAAGTGTTTGTATGAAGAACAGTTCTTACAGTGTTTGTAGAAGATTGTCATGTCTTAAAAATGCTGTGGCAGCCCAAGAAGTGGCTTGGAGTGTAAACATGAAAATCCCCCTGGTTATGACACCAATGGCTGTGCATGGGGAACAAGGTAAAAATAGGATTCAAACAGCCAGTTGAACAGCAGCAGGTTAGAAAGAAGATCAGATCAGAGATAAAGAAGAAATAAACATAGGACAAAGAGAGAAAGTAGGAGAATCCAGAGGAGTCATCCAGCAAAGAAAACTTTAGTGTATGTCAGTTTTTGGTCTGGAGGTTATGTAACGTGACTACAACTGTTACGCAGTGTGGTTGCAGCACACTGCAACACTGTATGAAAACAACTGTTTTCATGTTTCTTTTGTAACTCTTTTCACTGAAAAACTATTGTTTTCTGTCTTAAAAAAATCTATGGGTGAGGACAGCAGTTTTATGCTGGAAGTTTATTCTTGTGTCACCTAGTAGCTACATGTATCCTACCCATGGATGTTGGCTGTGTCAGACTGAAATAAGTCAAACAAAAGTACAACAGCGGATACTGTGCAGGCAGACACCCAGAGGTCCTTGGTCTCTATAGCATCCACAGATGTGCTGGTCTTGTCTTTCCTGCCAGCTCAGCAGCATTTCAAAATCACATGTTTCTGTCTGGTCAGATCCCTTTGAGATACCAGTTCGGAATTCCTTTCAAATGTCTCATTTAACATTGAGCTCCATACAAAGACAAAAGATGTTGCTTCTTGAAGGAAACAGGTTTTCCCCGCGGAATTATATGACTGCTGTTACTACCTTTCCTCCTACACCTCTTTCCCAACATCATATTTCTTGTAATGTTTTAAGGGGCCTGAAATGCTAGCTTCCACTTTGACATATTTGGAAAAAAAAATGATGCTATAAATCTCTGTTCATTAATAAGAAGATCATGAGACCTAGAGGGACATTCATATGAAAATGTCAGATAAGATCAAGGCGGTCTGGGGGAGCTGACTTTCGAACATATTTCTTCCTCTTTTTTTACAAGGCTCAAACCAACAGAAGTTAGAATTTGACACAATGTCTGAGGACTTACTGTAAGGCATCAATTGGTAGTTAGCAAAAATCTTTGCTCTCACTGGCAAAGATCTGATGTATATAAATCGTGTGAATTCAACAGACAATTGAAACCAAACATGTGTTGCACATAGTTTCCATTGTTTTTTTTATAACTGAACCAGCATCATAGCTGATTTCAGAAGTGAAAAAGCTTGGAAAACTGTTGATATCTGCCCTCACAGACTCTTTTAAAAAGACATTGTGTCAGCTTCACAATCTTTTACAGCATCTTTATGAAATAATTGTTGATGGGGTTTGGAATGAGTTACCTGGCAAAATATTACTGCAAAATAATACCATTACACTCTCTAAGAAAAAGAGACCTGTATGTTCCACTCAAAAGTTCATGTTCTCTACTGCACAAGCTTAGCAGGATGCTTTTTATTTTCACTGTCCTCATAGTGCCTACAAAACACCAGACCTTACCTCAGACACACTCAAAGACCTCCTGCAGCCATTCAGTATTACCTGAACACAAAAATCCGTATTTGAACATGTTTTTCAGCATGATGCTTTGCTTATGCCAGGTAAATGTTGCAAACCTGCTGGTAATGCTGGTGAGTGATGGAATGGTCTTTGCCACCAGGCCAGGGCTGTGTTCTCAAAAGGAAATGCCATTCTGTCAAGCAGTGGGCTTTTCAGCGCCCTTTTAACAGATTTAATGGGAATTGAACATCACACCCTTTTTTGGTAGAAAGATAAATGGGCCAACAGCTCTTAGCTACTGTCATAGCTACAGTTCATGTGGGAGTGAGTGTACATAAGTAAGGGAGACATTTACAAATACCATTTGTACATGTGTTTTTTTCTTTTTAAATAACATTTTGTAAATGTTATTATATGGGAAAAAGTTATTTCTGCAAAGTCCTAGCCTGCTCTGTGTTGCTTCCTTCCTCTCAACAAGGAGTTTTATGGTACTTCAAACACAGATGACACATGCATATGTCCTTTCGGTTTCAGCAGTCACTTATCATTTTATGTAAATTAGCAATGCTTTGAGTCAGATTGTATAATTATAGAGATGGGGTTTTTTTACTCCAAAATAGTTATTCCTGAAAAAGCTGTTGCTAACCAAGCATTGGGCATTTCTCTTTTTCAAATGATAGAAGCTGAGAACTGCCATAAATCAAAGACACCAGCTTTTATCTGAAAAAGCCTCTACTCTGAAAAGCCTTGATACTTTATTCCAAATGGAGGCTTGTCACCATAGAGATAAGATGAATTCAGAGATTTAAGACATGCCATAAAATATTATGTACCGTGTTTAAGATAAAGCTTTGCTTGCTTAAAACATCAGTGGAAGCTGAAATTGTAAACCAAGATCTAGCAAAGAAAGACTGGTAAAGGCAAAGAAAGGATTCACATTCTTTAAATAAAAGCTATCTGTTATTAACTAAGAAGTGTGTAAGTACCCAAGATATGTTTGTCCTCAGATTTCTTTAACAGCTATAGTTACTGTGTATTTTAGTGACTGAGTCACATAAATATTGGATTTTCTGAGCATTTCATTCTCCCTTTTTCTCCACCTTCAAAAATAAATATTCTTCTTTGTTTTATTTTAATTTATCTCTTAACATCTGGCCTTTTTTCAGGACTGAAAAAAACCTTACAGGTTCTTTTGGGTGATATATAAGGTGTCCTTTTGTATGGTTTTCTGGCTGTAACAGTTCCTCAGTTCCTAGAAGTTATTTTACTGCACCCAGGTTTGGGCTAAGTATCCCCAAACACATGTATACTGCATGTCCTCTCAACAGGCTTTTAAAGAAGCTGCTTCCTCCTATGACCCAGGACAGAACAGCTAGAGTTTTCAGGTGTGCCTTGGAAACTGAGACACTGCTGTAACTGTGACTCATGTTATTGAGGCCTATTCATGGCTAAGACATTTTTGAAAATTAGCTTTCTTTTGAAAATGATGCTTCCAAGGCATTTCAGTACTCTGGAAAATGTTACGCCATATTGTCACAAGGCACACTGCCCCTCAATGTTGAAAAGGAGCTTTAATTTTAAGTTCTCAAGGAGGATCTGGGACAGATGGAGACAGCAACATCTGTCCACCACAAAGAACATTTGGTACTCCAAAAATTTCGCTCTGTTCAGTGTCGCCCTGTCCTCCTCGTGGTAGTGGAGATTCCTGCAGGATGGGGGCCATGAGACAAGATGGGCTTTCCTTGTAGGCACTGGCTGTGGCCAGACCAATTGCTGCTGAGAGATGCAGTCACCTTGGAGTTGCCTGCACCTAAAAGACTACTAGGACATCCTAGGGGCAGTCCCTCCTGCTCCAGGCTTGGACACACTATTTAGCTGGGTAGGTGGGGATTGCCCATCATCTCCAGCACCAACTGCTTGGCTAGGGGTATGGATGAGAGTCGCAAAGTGAGCATGTGAGAGGCCGAGTATTCTGAAAGCTTTAGGACTTCTGGCTCATAGAACATGCTTGGTTGGTGTTACTATTACAGATTAATAGTATTAAAATTAATAACAACAATAACAATTTTTATTTTTAGTAGTCACCCATGCAGTGTCATAGATACTATAATACACAACAGAAAATACGGTTAAGTCCCCACATCAAAATGAAGGGCTGCCTTTTAATCACAGAAAAGCCATTTTAACAGCCTTTGGCAAGCTCAGCAGCAACGCAAATATTCCAAGTAGTGCAATATGTGTTTAGAAGAGGGGAGAAAGGGCTTAAAATTCATTTAAATCGAAAAACAGCAGTCATACATTTCTCTAAATGATTGTTTTCAGTACCATAAGCCACATCCTTTCAAATTTCCTCTGCTTGACCACATCATTGGAATGAAGTGTCATAGCTGGTTAAGTCACTTTGACATCATCCTGATGATGTGTCAAGCACAGGAAATTTGAAAGGACAGGGCTCAGTAAGGTCTTACTCTAACTTGCCTTCTTTTGACAGTTCCTCCCTCCTGCACCATACCCTCCCTGCTCCTTTTTTTCAGCTTCAGTGTTTCTGAGCTTGGTTAACTCTTGAAAACCCTGTGATGAGGCTAACACCACCACAAGTGTGGAGATAGCACTCTGCAGGTCTCCCATCTTTCTTTCAAAGCCAACTTTTTCAAAGAATCCAAATATTTATAATGATGGCTCATAAGTGGAATCAGCTACATTGAAATTGTCAGAGAAAGACCGTGCAAGTGAACCTCAGCTAGCAAGAAGCATGTGGCTGCAGCTTCAGAGTGTTGGGCTGAAGAGATCCTGCAGGCAGTGGGCCCTCTGCCTGCCTGCATCAGACAACTGGTGGAAGTAGAGTTCATTGCATAAACTGATTAATAAAGAGCTAGTGAGGTTTTTTCCTTCAAATACTGCTACTGGGAAACTTCCAAAAACACAGAGCTCTGAGTAGGAAGCAGTCTACACAGCTCTCGTGCCAGAGCTGTCCTTCAGCTTAAATAGCTCTTTTTCTCTGCTCTCCTTTCTCCACCCTCTGTGTACTTAGGGAAAACGATCCTACCTCTTCTTAAACTTCACCTTGTTGACCTAAGTAAGCCCTGTTACCTTTTCTCAGGAAGTAGTGTCTCCACTCTTTTGAGAAGTCCCTCACTGCATTATTTTCAGCTCAGTGCTACTTTATTGGTAGTAGAGAAGCAGAAAAGAAAACAATATTTCCTCTGTGGACTTCCCACAGCTTCTCATGCAGCACTACTACTTTCCTTCAGCTGTTGGAAGCACCTCCCCTATATATTCATCACAGTAGCTTCTGGATTTGTCCTCAGACCCATCCTGTGGTCCATTCATATGCAGATATTTCTTTCTAGTAGAAATTCACGGTTTGGAGGTAGATAGCCTATATTCGACCTGTATCCATGTGCTTAATACCAGTTTGCTATCTCTGAAAGTTCAAGCTAGCCAGTAGCAGACAAATGGAGGCAGACCTGTGTCTTTGCTCCCTCTGTGCAAGGACATTACTCTCAGTTCTGTTACATATAATCTCACTTAGCGTGCACCAGCCCCCAAGGTTATCCATCTCTTTCTTTCCAATTCTTTTCATGCTTTCCAGTTTTATGTCATCAGTAAATATCTCTTATTTGTTACTATTTTCCATGCCAAGGTCGCCAATGAAACTATTAAGTATATAGGTCCTAAGGTCATTCCATCAAACAGTAGAGTTCCTCCCACCTGATAATTTCTCTTTCAGCAGAACCTGTTGTGAGCTGCCCTTTAGGTAGTTCCCTGTTGGCCTTGTAGTTATTATACTAATTCTCAGCTTCTGCATATAATGTAACCTTTTTCCCTACGGCTTTGTATCAAATGTTTACCTGAAATCCAGATAAAACACTGCATTTCCTTTGTCTTGGAAAAGTGGTTTTTTACACCAAAGAAATATACCTCCTTATTCTTGCATAGCTCAGTTTTGTTAAAGCCATTCTGTATTTTATATCTTCTTAAAAATTTCCCTCTACATATACTTTCTTTCAAAATTCATTCTGACTATTAAAGGTTTTTCTAAAATCTTACTATATTCTTTAAGATGGTTATTTACCTCTCTCTGTCCAGAGTGCTTCCCCACAGGTTTACAAAGATTTTTCCTTTGCTTATGATACAGATTCCAGATAGGCTTCATCCCTTTGACTCTGAGTAATTCTATGTTTCCTCTGCACTCACATCCTTGATTTCTTTTGGATAGCTCCCTAATTAGACACCTTCATTTTTCAGTCTTTATCCATTTGAAATCTAAAACCTTAATTACAAAACTGCCTTTGTTTATTTTTAAATTCTATTTAAACTGAATCAACCCATGATCCACTTGAAACAAGTTTTTATTTCTTATCATTTATAAAAACAAAGTCTAATTAAGAGTCCCCTCTTGTTCAAGAATTTTATCTTGGTTGATAAAGCAACTTGTCTGCTATCATGCTCAGGAAAACCTGGACCTTAATATTAATATTTATTTTTCATCCTATATTTTTTGCATAGCATAATATATTCTACTTATGTACTCCAAATAGTTTGTCCATGCTATGTGACTGTTTATTACTTTATGCTCTCTTACAGCATGGCGTATAACGTTACTCCAATTCATTTTCTCTAAAAATGCATCTTCTCATCATGAAGTTTTCAATATCTCTGTTCTCTCATCCTTGACAAAGTACATTACATTTTTCATGAAACATTTTTAAGATCCTCAGCTACATATTCTAATTTTCTTTTTTTTTTTAGGGATAGCCTGGACATTTCCGTTTTCCTTTAATGATTGCTGGATTAGTAACCAGACTAGAAACTATCCTTTTTTCTAATAGTGCCATCACTTGGGTGATTGTTTTCAGTATTAACCTTCCATTCTTCCTCCCCTCCATTGTGTCTTTTGAAGGTTGGGGAAGCTTGATGAGTATATTACTATTTTATAACCTTAGTCTTTAGGTCTGGGTGCTCAGAAATGAAGAGCCTGTAGCACAGGCAGCATTTTGTCCTTCTCAATGCTCCTCACCTCAACTCCCAGACCAGCTCAGAGTTTCAAAACTAGCAACTCCGTCGGGGCTTGCTGCTCATCCTGCACAGATATGCTGCCTCTGTGTTTCGCTCCAGAGAGGCAGCCACTAAGCATGCATAATCCTGTCCTTCTGTTTTCATATCCTTATCCCAGCTGGCTTTTCTTTGATGATTGACTGCCTCTACCACCAACTCAGCAGCCCTGGATTCAGGACCTTTCCAGAGAGGACAAAGTGGAAGACAGCACCTACATCACCTTTAATGCAAAAGATGGACTAAAAGATCCCTTCATTTTTATATTATTTTGGATTCACACCACTAGTTATGTGTGATTTCCACCAGTGTAAGAGGTAAGTCAAGGCCAGTATTTTCAAACCTGAGTAGAGATGTTAATTTTTCCTAAAATATAATGTACCTAGCTGCAGGCTCTGGTTATAAGTTAGAGATAATATTGGTGTAGCTTCCCTTTCTTTCTCTAATTATTACTAATTACATTATTAAATCACTTTGAGAAGCGGGCGACATCCAACCCCTATATTCAAAGTGCCCTCTGCCTGAACTCTTCAAACCTGGCACAGAAATTTCTGGTAAAGTTTACAATACAAATGGTTTATGGAAATAAAGTGGCACTAGGAATGTTTTGACTAGCTGTGCCAGTTCAAACCCACATAAGTCATACAACGGATTGTTATGGTTTGAAAAGAGCTGTTTGCATTTTATTTTTTTAAAGCATTAATTAAATGACATATAAAGCTACTAACATCTTAGGTCAGAGATAGTGCCAAAATGGACATAATAAAAATGTTCACTTTGGTATTAATTCTGTGTTTATGGGGCGTCTCATGTCTCTAAAACCTCCCTAGACCACTATTAATCATAACCTATCAAGTACATTCATCACATATTTTTCCTGTCATACGCCAAAGAATGTCTTATTAATTAAAGGAGTGAAAAATTGGAAAAGTTCCTTTTCTCTCCTATTGTTTTGTAGAAAAGGAAATGATAAAGTTCAAATGGTAAATTTACTGCTTCACAGAAAATGTTCTTAATAGAAAAGTGGACTTCAGTCACATTAAAAGCAAAACTGTTTTGCAAAGTTTGGCCCAAATCTGGCTTGGTCTGCTTGTTCATCTTGTTCTTCTGAACTAAATTCACTGCAAAAGCAGAATTTGGCCTTTTAGCACTTGTGCTGCAAAATCCATGACTGTTATTAAAGGCATTTTAATTAAACCCAGCATTAAAACTACATTTTTCTTTCAAACCATCTATAACCAATAATTAGCAGCAAGGGGTTTTTCAAACCTCAAAAGAAATTGTTTGGGTGATACGCTATATGTGGTTTATAGGTTTAAAATCCCTAGGGTGTTGTTTCTGGGAAAGAGAAGACAAATCTCTGTTTTAAAGTTAAATGGGTTGAGTTTTCTGTTCATTCCCTACTGGACAGCCGTCCGCATCTCAAAAGCTGAATGTAGCTTTAATTCATGGCAGCTGTTTTCTTTACAATAGAATTTAATTTTATATAGCTCCATTCATATTTGAGGTGTCCCAAAGCATTTAACAATAAGGAGTCAGTGCCAGCTTCTGTGGACCACTGCAACACATCAGAGTTTTGCTTCATGAAGGTCCCTGGGATTTGAGTCCTCGGCTGGTGACATATCTTTGGGCACGGGGACCACCGCAGCAGATATTCTGCACCCAGCAGTCCCTCTTCCAGCCACAGGAGACAATGATACAAGGATGGTTAAGGGACAGGAACACCTGCCTTATGAGGAAAGGTTGAGAGACCTGGGGCTTTTTAGTCTGGAGAAGAGAAGATTGAGAAGAGGATCTAATTAATGTGTATAAATATGTGAGGGCTGGGTGTCACGAAGAAAGGGGCAACCTCTTTTAACGTGTGCCCTGCAATAGGACAAGGGGCAATGGACGCAAGCTAGAGCACAGGAAGTTCAACCTCAACAGGAGGAGGATCTTCTTTACTGTGAGGGTAACAGAGCACTGGAACAGGCTCCCCGGAGAGGTTGTGGAGTCTCCTTCTCTGGAGACTTTCAAGACCTGTCTGGATACATTCCTATGTAACCTGCCCTAGATTTTGTGGTCCTGCTCTGGCAGGGGGATTGGACTCAATGATCTCCAGAGGTCCCTTCCAACCCCTAACATTCTATGATTCTATGATTCTATGACCCTGGGGTTAAGTTCATACCAATTCAGAAAGTGCAGCAAAATGCCCTTTCCTTTAATATCACTGAGCAGCAGTGATATCACCCTCGGGGAGTTCTATAAGCACAACTCTGCTAAATTTCTATATTTTCTATGCTTTCTGTCCAAAAGGTGAGCCACCAACCTTCTACTTTGGATCTGCTGCAAAGGCTTACTTGCATTAGGTCTTTACTACATAGCAGACTGAGCAGAGCTCGGCAGGTAGGATCCTTCCATCCTCAACAATAATAATGCTCTCATATCACAAGGACATCCTGAGTTAGTCATTGCCTGCTTATCAGAGTCAGTCCATGCATATCTGCTGAGTGTAGCTGGATCTCTAAGATTAAACATCCATCTTAATCCCTGTTGATAGATAACAACTTTAAAGATACTATTCTACATCTCACTTACTTCATTTTAACTACCACCTTAAAATGGCAACAGCAAAACTATGTACATAAGTCTTAATGTTTGAAGGCATAATAACTCAGACCAGCAGGTATGAGAAAGAAATTACTCTTAAGTGCATATTTACTTCTAATTGGGAGTTCAGTGTAATACAGTAGCAGTTCTGTGGTCACACAAAGGAGTATTCCACAACAGAAATACCCAAGAACACAGGTAATAAGCTACTTCGAGCTCACCATCAGGCCCTTGCTACTATGGGCAGTCACTTTGTAAATCAGCTGTTCAAGAAAAGGAGAATAGTTAATGGTGAATACCTTTAGAAAGAATAGACGAACCTTTCTGTCGCGTGCATCCATACAACTTGCTAACACAGAGGATTGACTAGAAACAAATTTGGTTGCCTTCAGCTGGGTAACTTATTCAAATCAGAATAATACAATTTAATTACTCTAGAAAGACTTTTTCCCATGAAAATGGTACTAATTAGTAGTTCTGCCTTTGAAACAAAGCTTTTCTAGACAGTCAGAGTGGGGTAGGGCAAAGTCTTTCAGGATAAATACGTAAAGTACAGGTTCATAAATTACATAAAAAGTTTGAAACCCATAAACAAATTACACAAAGCTGTGCTCTGGAGTAACATAAACCAATGGATCTGAATTCCTCCCTGCTGTGATTCTGTGAAATTGTTGAAGTTATACTAAGGCTTTGAAATACCAGTTTTATTGCATAACAGTAGGCCCATCTTCGTCGAGGCCAGAGGTGGATTCCAGCTATCATGAAACAACTAGTTTTCAAGAATGGATATCCAAAGGGAATTTTCTACAAATGAGCTGAAAAGAAGCTTGCATCACCATTATGTATTTAAAATAAATCAACATGATAAGGAGTGTGGATTAAGGATAGGTGGGTGGGGATGTCATGATGCAGAACAAGCTTTGGAGGCTAAAGGCACATGTGAGATGAAATCATGAGAAGGATTTAAAAAGAAAAGGAAGGTACAATGAACAGACATCAAGCAGTTCATGGTTGGAAGGATCATGATCCTCTCATCTGACCTCCAACATAACAAACTGCAAGAATGCAGCAGGGAAAAGCAGAAGTGAGAATGAACTGGGATAAAAATAAAAATAAAGTGTCAAGCTGCTCTGAGTAAATAAGAAAAGAAGAAAGCAAGGTCTCAGCAAAGGCACATGTTACAGAGCCTTCCAAATGCAAATACTGCTCAAGGATGATGCTGTTTTCCAAAAACCTTTTTCCCATTTCCTGTGTTAAGCTGAAGTGTGCAGAATGCACCATTAATCTTAAAAGAAGCCACTTTTACTTCCAGGAACAGAGTTGTCCAAGCTTGGCTCAAAGGCTGTGGATTCTTTTTACTCATCCTGTTGTAGGTAGGTTTTAGTGGGTGATGACATTCATCTGTTGTAGCAAAGGATAAGTAAGATTGTTCATTCCTATTTTTCTCACAGGAAGAAATCCAGATGTGCATTCTTAGTATTATCTCTATCCTTATTCCGAAAAATTCCCATTCGCCTCAAAAGCTTGCTTAGCCAACACAGAGTAAGGATCCAGGCTGTGTCTTAGAACCTAGCAGCCAAATCCTGCAAACAAGCAAATGAATGGGAAGATAAAAGTAAATGAGCTATAACTCTTAGAGCAGGCCTCTTGTTCTCCTTCTCAGTTTCCTACTCGCTTTTATCACTGACTGGTTCTTTGGGAAAAATCCTCACATTTTTGGCCTCTTTGGGTGGATTTTGTCCCACTAGTTAAAAACTGGTCATCCCAGCCTAAGTTCATCCTTTAAAATCTCTCTCTAGAATGAAATAACCATCTCCAGAAGGTGAGGCACCCCATTTAAGTACAGCCACCAAAGACAGCTGGGATATGTTGCCCTCTGGGGGTACCTATTTTTCTCTCCTGCTTGTGAGGGAAACTTAGGTAATTCTTAGATAAACAAAGCCAGACAAGACGAATCCTAAACTTTGTAAGCAGATATATTAATATAATCAAGTGAAAAATAACAATTTTGTTTGTTTGTTTTACAGATGTGTTATACATACTTTTCTGTTCTTTTCTACACTTTTGTCAGCTTCTCATTTCTTTGGTGCTTAAACTGCAGATCTCAACAGCTTTTGTGGGAGAAAGGAAAAAATGCTGATTGCCTCCTAAAAAAAAAATCTAGTGCAACCACACATCAGTCTCTATCGTTTAGGGCCAAGCACCTAGCTTGTTAAGTATCTGTTAGAACATCACTACTAACTTCTCTCTTGTATGTGGAAATAGGTGACCATGTTTTCACATTTTTGGGGTTTTATCCTCATACATAAAATGTTTTAGTCTCCTCAGAGTTACCCGATCCTACAGCTTCACAGCCTTTTAAGATAATATAACAATCTTATTAATTAAGATTAATCTTCATTTCCTGGAGGATATGGTAAAGGGCAAAGCAGCAGAAGTCTCACTGTTGGTATTTGTCTTGGCCCATGCACCCTGGCCTTTCAATTCCTTGGCATTTAGGCCCCTGGCCTGTCCTAAAATTTAAGTCCCACTGAAACCATCTGGCAAGGATGTCTCTGAGTGTCTGCTACTGAGTGCTCTCAGAGGGACCACAGAGGATGAAATGGGCTTCTGGCCTGACTCAGCTCTGATGCTCTTACTCTCTGCTACGTATGAATTTTGTTGATTCAGGGTGTAAGGTTGCATATCATGATTTACCTATAGCCAGGGAGAGACGTGTTCCCCTTTCACAGTGTATAATGAAAGTAATTCTTCTAGCATAAGGCTGGGATTCTGGATTAAGCCCAAGCAGGAGCTAGCATCATGTGATATAATTTAATTATCTTACTGTCAGCTTTGCTGAGCATCTGATCTTTGGTCTTTCAGGCTGAAGGTCCAAGTTAATTACAAATACCATTGGGATTGCGATGTAGCCTAATTGCACTTACCTCCTAAACATTGTTTAATCGATTTTGAAATCCTAATCTACACATCATAAAGTTTGCTGCTCATGTTAATTGGCTAAATCTGTCATTGGAAAGATGGAGGGAATTGATTAACTAGACAAAAGAATTTTAAAATCTGATGTCCAGATAATCCTATTGTTGATGTCACAAACTCTATCCTTTCTCTTTTAAAAATATTTTTACAATTACAATCGATTATATAAGGCTGATTATTCTAGGGATAATTACTTTCAGTACTGAAAAGAGGGCTTTTCCTCTCTCTCTCCTTCCACTGAAGTGTGGCAGAGGCAGCATTAAATGCAGTTGTGGATTCAGAAATGTTTATGGTAGGCAGAGCCTTCAGATTAGCATGACACATGGAATTTGTGAGCTGTTAGATTCAATTTCAAAGCATGAGGCTAGGATTTCACATTTTGTTTTTATAAAATGCAAATAGACTTCAGTTGCTTTGTTATTAAGATGGATTTGAAATGTTAGTCATGGAGAAGATATGGAACCCATACTTGTTACACAAGTCTTGCTTCCTGGAATGGATGTTTTTCTTTTTTTCTTTAGGATTTCTCCCAGATGCTAAGTAAACTGCTACTGTGAGACAGGCCAACCAAAAAGCCATTCCCCTCATTAATAAGGGAAAAAGAGGTAAGAAATGAATGAAATGAACTCAGAATGAGGGCACACAAAGTCTTTTCCAATAACATGCTTCAAAGGAAAAAAATTCCTGAACACACTGGCAACAGAATGACAATCACTGGTATATGCAGATCTCCTCTGCATTGGAACTCAAGGCCAATGAGCTGCCTTGTCTGGCAGCAGACTTCTTTATCACCTCTGGTGATCATACCATGGCTTCTAGAGCTACATGCAGGAGTCACTGCTGATGTTGTTAAACATGTAGGGTCCCACAGCTCATGGCGCAGGTAAGCCAGGGAGCTCCAACGTACAAGACCAGCATGATTGGCTATTCTGAACACCATGGTATACCTCTGACTGTGAGGAGAGGACCTACTGGTAACTGTGCATGACATCTGAAGGTCTCCCGGAGGCCAGATTAGCTGTGTGTCCCAACAGCAGGCCTCCTAATGCGGCCCATGCATTGCAAGAAGGCATTCTCCAGAGAAGAGTCACTAACGGAAGTGAGCAAACCCAGCAGCTTCCTATCCTGCCATGTGCATCCAGATTGCCAGAAGCTTTCCTGCAAGCAGCTGGCACGCTGTCAAGCAGCTGCAAGGACAAGGGGTGGGGAGCTTCCAGGTACTCCTGGATTGCACCAGAAGAAGAAGGTGAAGTGACCTTTATGGTTGTTTTAGGCTGTCATCAGATTTCCAGCCATCAAACTGCAAGCAAGACCTCACATGTCATTTAGGATTTCAAGTTACCTTGTAACTGGACTGTCTGAGGCAAAATCTCAATCTGAAAAATAATTAAATAACTCAGTTTTCTAACAGAAAAAGACCAACATCTGCTCTAAAGAGTATTTTCATGATTGTAACTTTTAGTCCTAGTTTTAGTCAAATTTATGGGCATGCATGTGAATGTCTGTGGATTTCCAGGAATTTGCAGACAGGTCTCAGCATCCCAGGTTTCCCATTGTAATGCATGATAAACAGGAAAGGTAGAAGGATCACTTGAATTTCTTGTTAATTGTGCCTATAAATAAGAGAACAAACACTTTTTGTTTTCTTTAAATTCTCTCTGCATACTTCAGGCAAACACTGTGCTGGTTAAAAAGGCTGAACCAGCCGGTAAGCCTTGCTGCTCCACGCTGACATGCTTGCAGGGATCTGTGCACGGGTTAGGAAGGAAGCATGACTGAGCGTTTCTATGGAGATCAGAAAGAACAGGTCTTGTTTCCTAGACATAGCCTTAATTAGCAAATGCTTAAAGTTAGGAAGATCTGTTGTTTTTACAAGGACATTTTGTTCCAGCAGTGGTTGTGGTTTTCCCCCTTTGCTCAAGCTGCCATAGGCTGGGAGGCCAAAGAAGTCCAAGGTGATCAAGAGCTGTCTCTCACATCCACAACATCTGCCCAAAAGGTACCATGCTGCAAAGAGCCCTGGAATCTGAGGCTACTGCTTTGCTTTGTGACAGCAGAGTCAAGGAGGGATTTCCACAGAACTAAATGCATCCTCTTTAGCACAAAAGGATGATTTGCCAGAATAGAAATTAAGCTTTCAGGATATATTTCTTTGGCCCTCCCCTGAGATTACCAAAAAGAGAAGAGTGGGCGATACAAAATGAAGTCTGATGCATCTATGTATTTATAGATACTTTTGGAATCTGCAGAGATCTATATGTAGATATATCCTTGTAAAGGTAAGAGAAGAGCCCTGTAACTTAGTTCAGTGCAACATCAACCAACATTTTGTAATCTGCTCATAACTAGTTAGTCTCATCAGCATGAGTTGCAATGGGCTGGAGCAGGTAATCTGAGGGAAGGGGTTTCCCTTGAAACAGTGAATTCCCTGCACCTCATGGAGTAGAGACAACATGTGCTTAAACCTGTACAATTCTGCTTTCCACTTCAGCTGTGGTTCATTAAACCACTTTCTGATGGTTGGTCAGAATGGGATTGGTTATGTTGGAATGAGACCCGTTTTCAGACAAAATTTATTTTTTCCATTTTCCCTTTCACTGCAGATTTACATTCCCAGTCTTTGGCTTGATAAAATCACTCTTCCCCTTTGCTTGTGCTTATAAGGAGGTGCTTTCTCAATACTTGAGTCCTAGCTACTTTTTATAGCTCCAAAATGTAATACAGATTCTGCTCCTGAGCACTGAAGTAATATTTTAGCAGAAAGGGGCTCAACTCCAGTACTCAAGTGAATTAGAGAGATGTATGTGTAAATCCAAGCTGTTTTCATGCTCTTTGAAGTATGCTGCAACCAAGCCAGCTTCTTCTAACTGTCCTGTCATTTCTCTTACACTACATATCTAAGACGAGGTATTAAAAATATTGGTATTAGAAGTCTATGATGGTTCTCATTGTTACTTCAAAAGTCCTACCTCTCCAAAGTCTTAATGTTCAGCCAAGCTTGACAGATACAGATGTCTTAAAGAAAAAACGATCCCCATCCTTTCCTTCTGCTTCTTGGCTGCATTTTCCAACCTCTTTTCAGAGGAATATAGTATTTCAAATATCTCACAGAAAAAATATTACTCCTCCCAGACTCCCGAGGCTGCTTTCACAGGCTGCCTGTGGATGCTACTGCTTCTTGAAAGGAGTTATGCAGTAGGGCCACGCTGGCTGACCTAGCACGAAGAATTGTCTTGTACCTGAATGCCTCAAATCCATGCTTCTATAGGAAGTGGTTTTGGGCTTCATGGCAGATCACTCAAAAAATTGAGCAAGTAAGCTTGTCTAGCCATGTTCTTTGGCACTGGCACGGATCAAGTGACAAAAATATTCTTTTTGCTTCCATCTTTCAGCCTAGCTTGTATGCCTGTACTGCTTTTGCTGTCCTCTAATGGATAAAAGTCGCCATCTGTGAAGATTTGGGCAGACAGGATCTGGATCTCTGCTAATGTCCCATTCCCCATACCCTTTAGCCAGGGCATCCATGTTCTCTTGTACTCTAACATTTGCTGGCCCTGGAATGCAAGTAACTTCCTGGCCTTTTTTATGAGGCTCTGAGGAGAAACTCTGCTGCAGGATGATAACATTTAGCGAGATTCCCCAGGGGCATTGAAGTCACAGGCGCCAAGTAAATAACCCACGACACTCCTACTTGTATGATAAGGAACTTTACCAGTGCACTTTGCAGCCTGCTTTAATATTACCTCTTTCATCTCCTCCTGCTTTTTTTTTAAAGCTATGTGACTTGTCTTCATGGGACATCTGTAGGTGGTGGGTGGCCTGTACAGGGCAGAAGAAAATGCGTAAGAATAACAGGGCTTAATTCCACTGCCACCACAGATCTCATCAGCTGTGGAGCCAAAGCAGCAAGCACTTAAGCTATAAAACCTTACCCTCTTACGAGTGTTCAGACATAGGTGGGAACTGCTGTAACTTCGTGTGGTTCGTGTTTACCTTTCAGTGGCATGCAGGACCACTGCCTCACATGCCCAATGGACATAAAGAAGGGAGAGTGGAGTTTTATACTAATTTTCTGCCCTGAGGTGCAGAGGATTTTGCCCTGGCTGTGTGCCGAGCCACTTTTGTTACCTGGGAGGAGGTGGTGAAGAGGAAGTCATTTGCCACGTGGCAGAGGATGTGTGCAGCACCAATTCACAGGCTTTTTCCATTTGCTCTTTCTCATGTGGTGCTTCTGGTTTTTTCTCTACTTACCACACTTGCAGAACCCTAACAGTATTTCTACAAATACAGATGTTGTCTGTGTTGGATTTCAAATTCAAAGAGACAAGGCAGCCAATATTGGTAGACTTCATAGGTATTAATTGCACCTAATACACAGGTATTAATCAACACTTAGCTGTAGTATTCTCTAAACATATGATAGCTGATGTTTAATAAGAGAGCTCAGGGAAAAAGTCTGAATGTAGCATCTCAGCACACTGATGTACTGTAAACTGGATTGAGTCTTGCAGAAAACTGTCCATTTAAGATACGGCAATAGACTGCTAAACACATGTTTCCACCCAAAACAAAGGCAGCTCAGGAATTTTAATATTGTGGGAAGGCGGGCTTTGTCTGGGTATTATTTTGAGAAAGGAATATGTGTAGGTGGATGAGAGGCAGTTCAGGTGGGGAAGGAGAGAAACAGCACGTGGGAAACAGGCAGCGAGGGGAGCTGCAGCACACCCAAGCTGGGCAGATGCCTGTCCTGGGAGAAGCCTGAAAGGCCGCAGGGTTGGCTGGGAAAGATCTGCTGCTGTGAAAGAAGAAGTTGCCTCTGGTTGTTCGTGTCCTACTGTGTTTATGAGAGCAGACTCTCTATATTGTTCTACATAAAAAGGATTGCGTCAAAAATGCTGGTCTCTGCTATTAATATCTTGACTTGGAAAAAAACTTAAGGGCCCAAGTTTTGTACAGCTGGAATGGTGTGGGATTGCCTTTATTTTAATGTGGCATTTTTTCTAATAAGGCTTTTGTTTTCTCCTTTTCTGTCTCCGTTCCTTTTTGTTCTGCCTGTTGTCTGTACTTCTTGGGAGGGGCATAGGTCTTAGAGTGGACACCCCACCACCTTATCTCCTGTCTGAGGGCAGAAGTTGTTCCCACCATGGGACTCAACTCTTTTCTGTTACGAGCTGATGTTGACACCTATAGAGATGGCTGAGTTTCAGGCACTTAACACTCATCCATCCAAATAAGGACTCCAGTAAGAAGCCTAGCTGTCCAGCTGTGCTTCTGATGGATTCCTCTGACTCACATGAATGATGTCCAGAGGGGACATATCAAAGTGAAGGTTATTTACAGGGTTTGTAAGAAAATAGTGATACTTCACAGATGGAAAAAAAATCCCCTGAAGTCCTGCTGGTTTGATCAGGCTGAACTTTGAGCGCTCATTGCAAGTGAGAACATGAGACACTATTTGCATATTGCTGCCAGATATTGATCTGGACAAGGTTCCCCTTGTCAATTAGTGCATTTGTTGAACTCCCTTTACTTCTTCTCACATCTGAAACTGCTTCTGTAGTTGTTGACGACATCGTACTGTGTCTGGGGAGGTTTTCTGTACAGAACTGACCGTCCTGAAGCCCAGAAGGAGATTGGTTGTCCACAGTCAACAGGTAGTAGGGGTCCAGAGTTCTAGTTCAACAGAGGCACAGTCCAGCAAAGGAGACATCTACCTGTCTTAAAATGAGCAACCAGCTCACCAGTGAAAAAACACCCATTCAGGGTAATAGCAATAATTTTGAAATTCAGCCAAAATAAATGTGCAAAATGTTGGCAAGAAGTTACCTGTGATTCTGGACTAGCCTATATTACATAAGGCAATGGAGTAATACAACAAATTCTAAGAGCAAGAATCACACTGCATCTCATAACCGCAATCCCTTAGATGAAGAATGCTTAGAATTAGAAAGTAATTTATATAGAAAAATCCCTCTGGACTTCTTCCTCCCATCTCTGTGAGTCCTGATAATGTTCTGGGGGCTGCCACATTCCCTGCTGAGATGTTTAAAGCAAACCGAGTAGCTAGAGAGGTCATCTACTAATGGAGATGCCATCTGACTGGTCTTCTCTAACTGCAACCAGCAGTTAATTCGTTGCCATCTTTCTGAGCCTCTGGCTACAACCAGCAGGGAAAATAAAACAACAGCCACTTAGATTCAAAGAGCTGTGTGCAAAATGGATTGTGCATTTAGACAGTGTTTGTTTAAAAAAGCTATTATCTACCAGCTGCTCATAAACTCTTTTATGCCCTGCAAGAATCTTTGTACTACGTAATTGTCTTGCCTCTCTCTAAACGCATATTCCACTGGTTTGAATTAGCTGCTAGCTCATAGAGATTATGGTCATCATCCATCTAGAACAATTCAAATCAGATTTGGAAGTGGTGACATCACCTATGTATGAGTGGTATCTGTACAGTAGGGACATACTGTCCTCAACCTAGGCCAAACCTGTCTTCTGATTTCCTCTCCTGTCTTACGAAGCACAGAGTTGATGCAGGAAAGCCTTTCCCTCTTCCACTGCAAGTAGCAAGTGTTGCAGTTAGTGTTATTTGGGACATTAATTTTCTGTTTAACCCAATGCATTTACAGACAGCATTCATCATATCTGTTATGTCTGTGGCCATCTCCTTCTTAACATCTGTGACATATTATGTAATCTTTCTTCTGGCTCTCCAATAACCAGAAACCATATGAAACTTCAGTGGTGGTGCTCCCTTGGACCTAACCTAATGCTAGCCCAGATATTGGAAGCTGGAGAACTACTGGCGAACAGTGGAATGAAATAAATTATTGATGTAATTTACGGAAGAAAATTTCTAAGTTCATTTAAGCAGAGAGAGGGATAGCTGATTTTTTTGGTAAGATGCTGTATATTGATAGAACAACAGAAATCTGCAAGAAGTGTTGGCAAACCTTCGCAGGATTTTGATTTAACTTTCTTAGTGCATAGGTGGGAAACTTTTCTCATTATTATTGTTTCTTAATTTGTTGACTGTGTTCTGACAATCTGGATGCCAAATGACTCAGAAAGATCTTTTCCAAAATACATGTTCTCTGATTATGCAACAAAGGAAGTCAGTGTTGCCAAATTGATGGCACCTGCTTCCAGTACGACAAAAGGATGTATTTGTAAAATATCTCCCACATTTCAGAAATGCTACCCATTAGGAAAAGCTGTCTTCTGGAAGGTCTGCATAGTAAGGAAAACTTGTGGATTGCATTTTTAATTCTACGACTCTTGGTATCAATAGCATTTGCCATTAGTGTCAGGTCCCAGTTTTTGTACTTAAGTAACATGAACCACAATTACCACTTAAATCTTCACATGTGAATTAGGCAAGGAAGTCCTATCATCAGGGTACTGTCAGGTGAATTCATTTCTCAGAGAGTTAAGACTAGGCCAGTATACACCTTAAATCCTCCTTCTGTCTCAGTGCTCCCTGTGACAAATGTAGGAATAATGTTAACCATTTGTAGTGTCAACATTACAAAGATATGAAGGCTGATGATGCTAGAAAGATACTTTAACAGTCCATACATGGTAATAGGCTAGAAGCTCCGAGTGAACTGAGTCCAGTCATAAGCAAAGCTGGCAGGAAGAAAACAGGGAAAGAGTGGATACTAATACAACAGTGAAGGTGACAGATTTGGGGGGATGAAAGTTATCTTTAAAGGCTTTAGAAGTATGGTTTTAACACTCACTAGCATTCAGGGCCACTTGAATCTCTTTTCTCAAAGCCTGATTATTTCAAAAGTGCATTTGGAAGATTTTTAACACCTTTCCTGGAGTGAACTGAAAATAGGGTCTCTCTTTCTCTCTCTAAGTATCCAAAGAACAGAGCCTTTCCACAGGCTCTATCCACTGTGTAATAGTAATGTTGAAGGTCCTACTGTATAAAAATTACGTTAGCCCGTGTCTGCAAAGTAAAAATCAAAGCAAGGACCAAGTTTTCCCTTTAACTGATATGACTGAGTCAAGTTTAGCCTGGGTATTTCTGGAGAAAAGTTTTCCAGCGTCGAAGAAATAGAAAGCTGGATGCCCACCTTCCCCTCTTTGTCTCACTGCAATCTACTCACATAATTAGAGAGCTGGCTTCTCATTTGTACAATGAGCTTTTAAAGAGCAAAATGACAACAGCAGAGGTTTAAAGTGCCACCTGTGAATTTCCTCTTTTCTGCTAGCTTATGTCAGAGCCAGGAATATATATCCTGCAGCTTTTTGTGATTTACAAGAGTGATATTCACCTCTGCAGAAAGGCCTCACATAAGTCTGTTTACAAGGCTGGGTTTACTCAGGTAGTTCAAACAAGGCAAGTCTGGTTTTTCATCCAAAATCACTCTCCCAGGAAGCAGAAGCAAACCCACCCAACCAAGCTAACTCAGCTCTCACAAGTGCTCTTATCAGCAAAATGTTGTCATACAGCATCAATTAGAGAATAGTCAGCCATACAACACTATAATAAAAAAATGTATTTGGCACTTCCCAGACTATTTACTGTTTTATTGAACACCACACTCTTCCAAATGATGACTGCAAATTCCAGGGGACAATCTGGCCTACTCTCCCTTCAAGACTGGAATTTTAATGGCTCTGATAAGAGACAGCCATCTTTCATCAGATATTGTGGTGTTTATTTTAGCTTTTTGCCTCTTTTGTGGCAACTGTGCCTGCACACAGGCCTGGGGTATCAACCGATGACAGTCAGTCCTTTCAGAGGCCTCACCAAGGCACTTGAGCCATCCATTACACCGAGGAGTATGAGATAAATATATCAGAAACATTGGTAGAGGCCTTCAGCAAAGGAAGTGCTGTGCTCTGCGTATTTTCTGCAGGCTTGGTTGGGAGTACAAGCAGTACCAAATGATGGAAAGATCTGGTTTGCAAGAAGAGACTGGTCCCTCACTCAGGTTTGCTTCAGGTTTCATCAGTGCCAGGTGAGTGCTACTGTGAACCTAGTGACTCTGTGTGGACATGGATGCGTGGATGAAATGAATGAGGATCTGAGTTATATTTAACTTGTTTTACTTTTACATTTCAATGTCTTTTGGCTTCCTGGTGCTTCAACCCAAAATGGTTAATGTGGTTGTCTAAGCAGACACTCTACTTGTAACCCGGTACAGGACACTGAGACAGAAAGAACAATACACACATATCCTTATTTTTACAAGCATTGATCATTCAATAAAAGGTAACTTTTTTTTTCTATTTGTAACTTTCAACATTTCTGGCCCAAGAGCTGAACTGTCACATATCAAGGTGTATTTTCTTCTTTCATAAACAGATGCTCATTGTAGTCTACTTTGCAAATCAGTTTTCCCTTTCTCTTTAAAGAAGACAGAGAAATACTGTAATGGGTAACAGCAAAATGTGTTGATGAATTTGTCATGAACTTCCTTCCACACATCTATCAGAGTTTCCCAAGACAATTGGCTACAGCTTCAACAGTGAGTTCTCATTCTCAGTGAGATACCAAATGCTTTGAACCAAGTGCCTATGATTGACCAAAAATATGCGTATACTTACGATTATTGTGGTACAGTAAATACATCTGAACCTAGAAGAAAGGTGAAGCAGATGCCCATGGCAGGTAAGTTGTTTGTTTGTTGGGAAAAGCCTCCTCCCTGGCTGCTGGTGGGAACCAATCTTGTGTTGCTTAGTGGATGGTATCCTATTGCACTGGAGATGTTCTTTCTCTGCACATAAATCCAAACCTGCTCATAACAGTAAACTGGCCCCTTTTTTAAAATGCCACTGTGCCAAGATAAATGCAAAGCTTCTCACAACCCCAGTAACATTTTCTTGAAGTCCATGAGCAGACTCATGGCCAATATGTAGGATGCAAGGATGGGGCTCAGCTGTGATCTGGCTAGATATTCTCAGAGGTCAGGTGCTTTGCCTTAAAGAGCCTCCATGCGGCCTGTTTTTAAACCTTTTAAAGGTTATAGTGGTATATTCCTCTGGGACACTCCTACAGAGTTGCATGGTGGTAGCTCTAGCAGGGTCAAAGTCTCTGGCTTGGCTGAAATTTACCTCCATGCAGCACTGCTGAGGGTCCTCCATGACCACCACAGGTTTGAACAGCCCCCTCCTTTCCTCTCCTCTCCTTTCCTCTCCCCTCCCCCCCACTATTGACCTGACCCTGGCAGCTGAACCCCAAGGAAACTGCACCTAGGGCCAGCAGAGCCAGAAATTTGGGTGTCCTCAAAATTAATAGTGATAGTGTTGCTAAATCCTCAGGAAAATTCTTGAGAGCAGAACTGGAGGTTTGACACCTCATTTCCATCAGCTTTCAATTGCAATTCCTGTCCTAGCGGCTCCTTATGCATTTTGAAAGTTCATCCCATAAAGGCTAGAATTTCCCAGTGACCCTAAGGAAATACAGAACTTGTACAAACACGAACATTTCTGTGGTCCCCTGGAAATCCTCTGTTTGTTTTGCTAATATTTTTTGTGATAATTTATGTTTTCTGAATGCTGGCATAGAATCCTTAAGAAAAACATAATCTGCTTGATTTTCCAGGTGGACTTAAGCACTCAGTATGTGAGCCATGATCTCTGGAGAACACTCCCCTAAGGTCAGCAGCACTGGGTCAGGCTCTGCAGAGCACACTGTGGGATGTGGGATGCACCTCAGGTTAATGACTTGCAATTGCACACAGCCTTTCCTAAAGCTCCACACGTAGTTAAAGCGTATCAGAACTCAGCGAGACTATTCAAATTACCTCAATTTCCCAATGATTTATGATGTACATTTCTGACATCGTTGGTTATTTATCTGTCCTCCTCGTGTTGCTAGCCAAAGCAGAGGGGAGAAACAGATGAAGTAATATGTTCGAGTAAAGGGTCAGATGTTTTCACAGACAGTACAAATTGGATAGAAGGGTACTAATGGACTTAAAAGTCAGAAAACTAGCGGAGACATCAGTCCAGTCCAGAGTTAAAGAAATGGAAAGAGCCATTCCTTACTCTCTTTCTGCAGTGAATCATTTCCTGACTCTGGAAGATGGATTCTGTTCATTTAAGTAGTTTTCCAGGGTGTATTTTTTATTGTAGACTGGAAGTTTTTTACAATATGCCAGTTGTGACTTTGCATGACCCTAAAAAGTTAGGTTTCTTTAGTAGGAGAAAACCCTCTTCAGACATAGCATTTAGAATAAATGGGCCAAATTCTGATCTCAGTTACAGCTATGTGACTGTCATCCTCAGTGTACATAACAACCAAGCTTTGTAGAGGTAGTAGATTAAAGACCTGGGGTTCCAAAACCCACCCTCACATGCCTGTGTGTGGCTAGGACTGAAATCAGTGGGAGTCCCATGTGTACATTCAGGGTAGATTTTGGCTTGTGATTTTTATTGTTTGCACTATTGGATAAATTGATTCCAGCGTTATGTTTCTCAGTCAGTTATTTCTACATCATCATGCATCAAACTGTTGGCTCCAATCTCTTCTTCTTGATGGTAGCTTTGAGAAGTATTTGTTTTCTGGTTAGTTTGGCCCCAGCATTAATCATTCTCAGGCATCTTCTAGCCTTTTTAAAAATTATTTTACAGATGGCAGATATAACTGTTGGCTCACCTTTATTTCCAAAACAGATGAATTTTATTGGTCTCTAATATTAACCAGATCCAACTAGTTGATAGAGTTAAACCAATGTGGGCCAGGTGATCAGCTGGTAAACTGCAGCCGTATTGATTTGGGTACCCTCTCTGGGAAAGTCTGACAGGATACCTGAGGAGAAGTCCTCCATCTCACAAGTGCAATCATGAAGAGCTGAAGGTCAGCTTGCTGGTCTCCTTTAGGTACTCTGAACTACAAGAAAGAGTCCTGTTATGTCTGCTTTATAACCAGAAAGGAGGTGATCTTTCAGGGGATATGTTCTTCTCTTAATAGTTGGAGCTCAGGTCTTTGGGAGAAATGTATTTCATAGAATGGTTTGGGTTGGAAGGGACCTTTAAAAGTCATCTAATCCAAACCCCCTGCAATGAGCAGGGACATCTTCAACTAGATCAGGTTGCTCAAAGCCCCATATTTTTTTTAATGTTCGTAGTAGAATGATTCTGAATGAGACAGTGAAAGCTTTGGCAAGGAAATGGGGGTTGTTCTTGAATCAATAGCTTACATGCCATGATGTTTTCTAGCTTTGAAACTTGGGTTGGTTTCTAATCTAAAAGCTAGGCATAAGATTCAGAAACACATCAAACTCTTGAAGATGGGGTGTTTCTTCTTTCTTGTTTTCTTTTTTCCTCTTCTGCTTCTCTTTCAGGCAAAAACACAGCTTGCCCATAGTTCTAGGTCTGCCAAAAGCCATTGTGCTGTGCAGGCAGTGCAATTTGCAAGGCTCATGTAAAGTCTCAGGAATTAAATTAGAAAGTGGTAAGGAGAGGAATTCCATATGGCCACCAGGAAGGCATGTGGATATTCTGTGGAAAAGGCTGAAAGATCTGAATGTTTAGGGTCATCTTCTGTAGCAGCTTCAAATGTAGCAAATGCTACCTCTTTCATTGCTTTTTTATTTCAGTAGCTGTTATTGGTGAAGCCTACTTCTGAGCATTCACTTGTGCACATCGAAGCAGGACAGACAGACCTGGATGCTTTTAAAGTAGACATAAGTCTTACTCTAATTAAGCTGGATTTAAGAACTCTTAATTCTTGTGGAATTGTTAGCTATAGGATCACAGGAGGGTTGAAGCTGGAGGGGACTTCAGGAGGTCTCTGAGCAGAAACCTCCTGCTCAAAGCAGGATCATTGGCTATTATTTGGATATTTGGGAAAAATAAAGCAGAGATAACTGGAAGTATTATCTATCAAATTTTAGTTTTAAACATTAAGCACGATTTCTCTTAGAGCTCATGTAGCCTTGAATAGATTGTCTAGTACTCAAATCTCACAGTTTTATTTGTATTTCCATCTCTAACATTGCTTTTAGAACAATTTGCAGTAGAATTGTATGTCCTTCACCAAGTGTGAATAAGGCCCTCAGCGCAGTTCAGCAGCATTTACAGCTGAGAGCTGTTAGTGCAGACAAGACAGACAACAGACTCCAAATGGAACAGCAGACTAGCATGGGTTTGCATGCCTTTTGTGTGCTTGTAACCTGCACTCATGAACCCCAAAGAAAGGCAGAAGGACTCCTTTGTCCTGGAGTGTAGGGTCTGCAAGTTGCTTGGGCAGTGAGAGGTTCTGCAGCCATGCATAGCAGTTATTTTGCTGTCCACAGCAATTTTTTCCATTTTCTTCAATGTTTACTGATAGGAAAAAAAATATTTGTGATGTGGAGACTAATTTCTGCAGAATAGATCACAAACACATCTGCAGAGAATGGCTTCTCTCAGAGTGTCCTTGGCTGAGCACATGACAGTTGCCATATTTCTTGAGAAAGACAATACATTCTCTTCATTTTCCCAGTTTATTATGAGTTCTTTGTTCTGTGCCTTGGACTGTGTGTGTAAATTCTTATGGACTTTTGTCCACAGCTTGTGAACTATGAGGTCACTTGATGGACTTATGGGCATAACAAAAGGCCCTTTAAATGGAAGAGCCATACATTACATTGTTTTTGTCTTGTGAGCGTGGTAGTGATGTGCTTCACAACTAAGCTTGGCATCTGTGTGCAGAAATGCTGTCAGCCACAGAAAGACCTATTGCAATATGAAGAAAGGACCTAGAGAAAAGTGTAATGTTTTCTGAATGATTTGGGTGCTGTTGACTCAGGTATACAAACTTGGCTAAAAAGTTACCAAAAAGTGTAGCCTTAGCTCAAAACATTATCCTCTCAACATGTTTTATTAAGTTCTGTTTTAAAGGGTCCTTCTTGCCTGCCACATCACTTGCTGTTAAGGAAGGATTGTGGCAGGAACAGGAACAAGTCTGAGACATGCCAGATGCCAGCTGTGCTGGCATAGATAGATGTGAGAGTCAGGGTAACATTATCTTCCCTTCAGAGTGCAAACCAGAGCCATCCTTACACTAGCTCTCCTGTTTTAGGAGAGCTGTTTGCCACATACAGAATGCTTACAATACTTCTAAGGGTTTTATCTATAAACACAAAGCACAGAGAGTGTCGTGCTTTTTTCAAATTTTATCAGGGAAATGCTATGAGATCGAGCTGTTTCTAACCTCAAATGTTTTCTTGAGCCCAGCATTCCAGGCATCGTAGCTGCCACTGTACTTGAGTAGCCAACATGGACATTTTAAGGTACCTTTCTGCACTTCCTTGTTCAGAACAGATCAACGAAGAGTAGTTTTACACATCCTTGTACACTAATTTATCTCAAAAGGTTTAATCTAAAAACATTTATCATTGAACAATATGTTAATGTTAATTTGGTTTAAAATCTACCGGGGGAAAAAAAAAAAAAAAAAGGACAAGAAATAAACAGGCAAGAGCCATGCATTAATTTATCCTCAAAAAATATGCATTATTTGAGCAAAGGTGGCATTGTCATTCAGCTAAGGCTTAGCTTGATGCCAACGTTGCTCAAGCAACAACAGATCGTATGAGTCTTGATTGTATCTTAGGGAATTCAGTTGCCCAAAGCTTTCTCCTTATCCTCTATCAATATGGAATGAGAACTCAGGACTGTATAAATAATGCCAAAGGACAGTGTAACTACACTCTTTTTAACCTTGGAACTCCACTGCGCACGCATGTATAATGAGGCCTTTTTGAAATCCTGTGGATGAACATTGCTGTTCTCTCGCTGCTTGTACTGGACTGTCACTGATAGG
>JAVSBS010026297.1:16051-37351 GCA_033124195.1 Coracias cyanogaster | reverse complement strand
CACTGATAGGCATGTAGAAAGAAGAATGAGTAACCAGTAGCACATACCACGCCTATGAGTAGATTTCCCTGCTGCTGTGTAATTCTGTCACTGTCGGGCTTTCAGTTCTCTTCAGAAGAATTCCAGGAAATCAGATGGATTTTAAGCCAGTAGACTGACTGCACAGCCGCCAAGCCGTAAGGGTAAAGCGCTCCATAACTATCCTCAAGAATCCATTAAAGCCCTGATGAAACATGATCTACCACTGATTAAAGGGGATTAAAAGGGGGAGGAAGTAATGCACTGAATGAAAGAGATCAATAAATGAAGCAAAGAGTTCTGAGAATCAGCTTGTCCTTGCAAATGTTTTACTTCAGCTTCACTGGGAGAAACTGCACCTGGACTCTTCCCATCAGCTCTGTGGGAATCAGATCAGTTTTATGGGTTTGCAGGGAGGATGGGGAGGTTAGCACTGTTAATGGAAAAATACTGACAACTGTATCAAATGCTGCTGTTAATTCGAAACACTAGCAATGTCTTTCAAAGTAATGTTTCACCTTAATTGCCTTAGGGAATAATTTAGCTGTAATTGGAGAGTAGCTTAAAGTTATGTGCATTTCTGAAACTCAAGAAGGAAAAGGAACGTGGCAAGGAAGAAATGCCCATCTATTGAGTCTGTAGGGAAACCATTAACTTGGCAAAAACACAGGTGAAAGTTCAGTGATTGAGCAAGCTAGCAGCACAAAGCCAGAGAGTAGGAGAATGGAGAAGAGGGCAGCAAACCAGCCTGATCTTCAGAGACGGGATTTCCACTGAAATCAATGTTATACACAAAGGAGGCTGGTGAAGTACAGCAGAAGCATTTGTCAGAGAAGACAAAAAAGAGAGATGAATGGGAGTAACAAAGGGGCCCCTAGGAAAGTTCAGTGAATTGTGAGAGCTCACAAAAGATGTGCAGGGTTGAATAAGGCTACTGAAGGAAAGTGATCCTAAGTCATGTATGCTGTTCTTGCAAGGTACAATCAGCCCACCAGGATGTCGGCTTTTGCTGCCCAGGAGCTGGTTTTCCCTTGCTGAAGCTTTCATTTTGTTTTGTGCCCAAGCTGAGAATCTTGCAGGGAGCCTGTTTCCCAGGGAACTCGGTGCCTCCCAGCAGTGGACAATATCTGTCAGGTTTCTGACTTGGAGTACCCAAAACCACTAGATCCTTCTTAAAAACAGCTAAGGGCTGAGAAGGAAAAAAGGATAGTTCTAAACAATATTGTACAACGACTTAAAGTCATCAGTTGGGCTTAACTTGTTTGATAGTAGTGGTGGTACCACATTCAAGGAGGAGTTACTAGTGGTAAGGGCATATTTTCTGGAAAACGTAAAGGGAGGTGAGAATGGCAGAATATAATTTCTGTGTGTGAATTCAGCCGAGTGCTTCTCCTACCATTTTTTTTCTTTAACAACTGATGCTGCTCTCTCTTAATGAGCAAGACATCAATAAACCACAACAGTACTGAAAAAAAAAGCACCAGGTTTTGCAAACATGCAATCTTTAACCTGAAAAAGTTAATGTTAAAGGAATAAAGTTTACTCTGCAATGCTAGATACATTTTATTATTTACACAATGCCTTTTAAAAGTGATGTTTTTCACAAGCTCAGAAAGAGAATCAACACAATTTTCCATCAAAAACATAATTACTTAGAAGTTATTCTAAAGATTATTCCAAGTGAGAAAGTGGTGAGATGTCATAGGTTTCTTAATCTCCTGGAAAAAGAGATTAGTGAACAACACTGTCCTGCTGGGATTATTCTTCATTCAGCCCTCTACAAGAAATAGAAATGCCATCACTTTTCTACTCTTTCGGGTGCAACTGCTATGAAAACAACTACTCTTAGATGAACAAGACTTTATGTAATTATATATTTTTCAATTTAAAGTGAGAGAAAGCATTGCAGAAGGACTCATTATTATTTTAGACCCTTTATGTCTAAAAGCCATTGCCACAGAGGATGTGGTGTTGCACTTCACTGATTAAGGCTTTGGAGGGGAACAGCCCAGCACTGGGGGCACAAACCCAATGTTACAAGCTGAAATCTGTTTAGACACTTCTCTCAGGGCCATAAAGACTCTTTGAAATTATTAGAAGGAGAAGTCAGCACATCTTTCTAATACAAAGATCAAATGGAGCAAATTAACCAGCACATGAACTAAGATGTTCTTCTCCATTTTCAAATGGCAACTAGAGGATTAGGGTGAACTTGTACTGAAAGCACTTGAACTCATACACACACAAAAAAAGGATGAAATGATTGGTAAGATTCCCATTCTCTGTTACTCTGCCAGCTTCCATAAACTATCTGCTTTTCTCTTCCAGCCCAAACCCCATAAAAAGTTAAATAAACCCGAATTAAACAAACTTGTTTCGAAGATACAGCACAAGCTGGGAAAGCATGCAGTAAAATAAGCTTAATTTCAGGCTTAGCTTTAAATTTCTAAATCTCCTGACAACATTGCACAATCTGAAGTGATTTCCCAGTTGGAAAAAGATGTTCCTGGTCAGATCCAAGCCAGGAACACTGCAGATTTGGCAGCTGCACAGAGACCAGCAGAGAGTGTGTGAGAAAACAGTCTGAGGTATTGAAATTGTTAAATTCTTCCAACAGTCCCATAGACTGGTTTGACTTAAGATAAGTGCCAACTTGTTTCACATATAGTGGTTGTCAAGGAGGTGAGAATTTGACAGTTTTGTCCCATCATGTGCTACGTTTTTTGCCTCCTTTTGCAGTCTAGGAGAAACCCCATAGCAATGAGAGACTTAGATGGCATCTTAAGTGTAATTGGCTTGGAAACTCTTATTAATAGGGACAACCATTCACCAGTTGGACAGCAAAAATGAAGTGTTTGTTTCCTTTCTCAGCAGAGACAGATCCAATCTTTTCAATAGATCTTGAATTTATTAATATACACAAAAACTTCTGTAACTTTGGACTAAATACTTCCTGAGTCACCCAGGAATGGGAAGTAATTCATGATTCCCATGCCAACATTCCTTGCAATATGTGCACTTCCAGTGGCACAGGCCTTGTGTAATGTGAGTGCCTTCCAAGGAGTAGGAATGGGTGAATTGATCATGCAGAGCCATGGACTGTAATTTGTTTTGGTTTAGGATTTTTTTTAAGAAAATAATCCTGACCTCAGACTTGGCTTGGGAGCTCCTGGCAGTAGTCGGAGTAGCTGTGGTAATTTTGTGCTTTCAACATACGGACCGACATACTCCATCACAGTACCTTTGTTAGTCTAAAATACTGGTAGATAACACAAATCCAAATCACAACAGGATGTGTTTTACGGTGGTCAGCAGCACAAGAGGAACTCAGGCATAGTACGTATCATTATATCACACAACAATGTAAAGAAGCCTTAGACAGATGAGTACCACAATGAGAAAAGTTGAATGTAGAGCCAGCGGAGAGCCCATGTGGTTCCACGGTACTTTACAGAGCAAGCACTGTCCCATGTTGTGGCATCCTCCATGGCATGATGTGGTTCCAACCCAAAGGAGCTATGCTGCTTTGTACCAGCTGAGAACGGGGCAATGCAGACTGCCCAGCAGCTGCTAGAAGCAAAGAGAGAATTGGCTACATCTCCAGAGGCTGATGTGAAAAATCTTGCATTGAAAACAGAGACCTATATGACTTAATTCATGCAAGAACCATTTAATTCCCTGAGAGACAATTGCTAATAATGATGATTTCTGAGTAGGAGGAATCGCCTAGGAGAGAGCTTTCCCAAATCCTCGCTGGTTTGGAAACCAGCAGTAGCAATGGGAGCAGTAGCAGGAGATTCAGGCTCTGGCCTTTGCTGTTTGCAAGCACTAGAGGACACATCCTTCTTCGTGCCGGCCATTTACATCTCACATAGAAGTAGTTTGTGTCTGTCAGTTTGCAAACCTTTAAGTACAACGCTAGTTGTATTATTTCCCAGAGAATACTGCAAGATGAACTGCTCAACTACAGATGCCAAGGAGAAAAAAATGTAACTGCACAGAGGTCACCATATTTCAGAGTTATTTAGTGACTTTTAGTTGCAGGGGTGTACTTGTGCATTTCTTGTTTTCACCATCAGTCAGTTTGATACCAAAATAGACCCTATTTTTTTTTGAGTAAAACCCCTAGATCTCTTCCACAGAGGAGAGAAACGGACTGGTGAGCCATGTCAGAGAAATGTGTGGATGTAGGACTGCCAAATGGGTAGCTGCTGTCCTCCCTGTGTAAATTTGAAGCTGCAAGGAATTATTACAGTGAGGGAAGTACATGCCAAATAATGTCATGAAACAGCATCTGTGGGGTTCTTAGGACAGTTTGGCATAGCCCAGACACCGTTTCAATGAACCAAGAACCAGAGGAACCGTGTCAGAGGGCACTATATATTTTTTACAGGAAGTGTAAATTTTGCATATTGAAAACGGGTAAGCATGTTGGAGAAACAGCAGCCTGCAGGCAACGTTGATTAGAAAGGAAATCGTGACTGCTTGGTATTCCAGCTATTTAAATAAATGAGAATAACATTTCTAAGCAATAGTGAGATGAAAGAATGAAAAGCATGAGGAAACGCCATACTGTGATTTAAAAATAGTCTGACGCAAGCCAAAGCAGCCATGCTGAGCGTGAAGGGATCTGTGCAGCTGTGTGATCACCACTGCCTTCCATGACCTGGAACATGCGCAGCAGCCCTTGATTTCTTCCTCCATCCCAAATCTGTTCCTGGCTAAGGATTCCTGGGAACTTTAATGTAGCATTGCAGCTGAGGATCGAGGGCCAAGCTATGTAGTTACAGAAGAGTAAAGACACATGTAACTTTAGGCTCTCTGGGCTGGAAGGGGAAGAGGGTGCAATTTCAAAGGAATCATCAGTGTGGAAAGAATATGTGGAAATTCCTAATTCACAACTGGAGCTATGTAAAACTTGGCCCTTGTGCTTTTTAGAGATTTGTTCTTTTCTCTTTTATGTCAGTTCATGCAGGCTTGCACCCTCTGGCTTTTCTTTTGTGTTCTGGGAGTTGAATAAACCCTGGAAGTACTGAGAATCATCTAGTCTCACTACCTAACCATGCAAAATCCCCTGGCTGGCGTGGTTTTGATGTGAAATCATAAATCCATCCAGGTTCATACGAAGGGTTTCTGAGCTGCAGCAAACTGTAGACAAATGTTAACTTGGTTTTCCATTATTTTTATTTAAGTTTTCCTCTTAATTTAATCTCTTCTATGTTTTTTTCATTAACAAACATCTGGAAATTGCAGAAGCCCTATTAACATGGATTATCTTCTCTCTCTCCCCCTCTTTTGGTGTATCATTAACCTTTCCTTTTGCTCCCTCCTTTAGTGTTCCACACACAAATGCACTTGAAAAAAGCCTCATTGGAAAGCGTGCTAGGACTACAGTAGCTTTAGAACTCAGAAAAGAATGTGTTCACAGGTCACACCAAGTAAGGAGTTTGAGTACCCCTCTCTGTGAGGTCTAATTTTGGTATATTTGAACTATCGAGTGATCTTATCATAAAAAAAAAACAAATGCTTGTATTACAGTTTAGCGTGAATGTCATAAGGAATAAATATATTCCTTTAGGTAGACTATTGTTGAGTCATTAATTTTACTTGTGTTTTTCTTAATGCTATAATTCCATCTAACTCAAAGCTCAGATGCTTATATTGCACAGCAAAAGAGCCAACAGGAATAAAGTGGTAGATCTAATCTAGCCATACTTTTTAAATGCTTGTAACACAGACCTTCACAGAACACTAGAGATGCTTAAAGAGTTTGAGATCTGTGAGCAAACACAGCACCAGCAATCCCATTCCAGTGGATTTAAAAGTGATGTGGTAATTAAGTGTGTGGAAGAGGGTGCAGGAGGGGTGAGAATGGGTGGGAAAAAGGCAGCCACTGAGTTGCCAGTGGCTCAGAAATGGGCCCAAGTTTTCTGTTGGCTTTCCATATGCTGAGTAATATAAGCAACGTGGTTTTGTTGACTATGTATTTTTAAGCACCTTTTATACACTTCATAAAATTAAGTAATGTACAAAACATTTACAGCTGTAAACATGTGATTTTTAATGCAAAATCTCAGTAAGCCAAGATCTCTTCAAACAACCCACTACGTTTTACATCCTTTAAGAATACACAGTTTCTATTAGTGTGATATATAAGGCTGGTGCTGGGGTTTAAAGAGGAAGAAGAGCAGATTTCTCTACAACCCAGAGCCAGAAGCCAGAAGGTTGGTGAGGAGACATGGATAGAGCCAGCAGGAACACGTAAAACCACTTTGTTTTCCTTGTACCTTACAATACACAGAGAGAAACCCGCATAAATAGGCACGTTGAAGTTGAAGGAACTGGAAAAGATATAGTAGGGATGTGAAAAGTCTTAGTCAAACTAAAGGTATCCAACAAACCTGTCTCCCTAACCCAGCAATGCAGCTTGCAGCCTTGAAGCCCTGAAGATCTGGCTGTTGGGAGAAGGAGAGGAGGATGTCTGTGAATTGTCTTTATGTGGGATGGAATATTCCTGGGCCCCCCCATGCAGCTGTCATTTACTGAGCAGCTTAAATTCAGTGAAGAAGAGGAGGTGAGCAGGTTAACAGGCAGAAAGGGCTGCTTGCAGGAGCAGAAGTTGAAAGGGCAGCTGAGCTCTTCCAAGCCAACCAGCAGCTCCAGCTTCTGCCTGGCTCCTTATGAAGGGATGGGTGAAATGGCCTCAGACCTTGTCCCCTCCATGGCTCAGAAGCATGGGAGATGAGGGATAGTAGTGGGGAACTGCCTTTCCCAGGAAAGGCAGGCTACAATTCTCATCCCTCTGTTTGCACTTGAGGGACTTTTGGTAGTTTTGGCCTCCAGAGTGTTTCATTCTTTCCTGTCTTCACTCACTGAAGCAATGTCAAGTTAGTCAATTTTTTTGTTTGTTTTAAACTTCTTGCCTGAAAGCAAAATGCAGGCTCCTGACTAGGACATTTAATGTAGGGCTTACATGAGCACTCTCAGCTGTTGAAGCCAACCTTTTGGCAGAAGAGTATTTATACCTGATATCCAGTGGGAAGACAATCTGTTACAGGAAAGAGACAAATTAATAGTTTTGTCAGAAGCAGCAAGGATTCGCCAGTGACACTTTTGTGACTATCTGAGGGACTTCCAAGCAGCTCAGAGCACAGCCATCATGCCTCAGTGCTTGTGGATCCCAGATAACTTCTCTGTTGATATTTCATGGGATTACTCACCTTGTCATCACCAACTGGCAGTTCGGCTTTGTTGCAACCCAGTACAAGCATGAAGTTCTGACCACAGCCCCAACACTGGTTTGCACTACGTACGAGAGTTGTAAGGATTTGGACACCATAGTATTTCTGTCCCCTTCCTGCAAGGCACAGGAGCCCAGTTAAGCACCTAAATGCCTGGTGACATACCTAAGCCAGCTCATACCTCCAGATCACTCAAGATTTAATCCATCCATCACCAGAGTAGATACAAAGGTTCCAGGAAGCTGACTGCACAGGTTGAAACCCTTTCTATGAAACCTTGCTTTCTGTGTGTTGTAGGTGGCAAGCTGATGAGCTCTATAATCCCTCAAACCAAGGGGCTGTGGCAAGTTGTCCCTCCAGTACAGCACAGCTGGGGCACACCCGTCCCTTGCTCACATATACTCCCAAATTTTTCTTTTTTTGATTTACAATATAAAATGATCCCACCTTGAGTGCTAGGAGTTTACATCTTTCAGAGGTGATAATTTTCAGGACACTGACAGATGTGAGTCATTTGGAAGAAGCACTACAAACCTCCCATCTAAGAATCCCTTTCCACAGCTTCACCTGTAATTGCTACAGATTCTATAATTTTTGTAATGAGTTTATTTCAACATGCCTGAGCAGTTTTTTCTCTCTCTCTTTTTCTATTTGGAAAGACAGTAGCAGAAATGTATCTGGCAGAGAAGGATGATACTTTAACAGAAGAATCAGATGATACTTTGAAGCTTTGTGGCTTAGAACAGATTTTTCTTTTTATAAGAAGATGCTATTTTTGTATTACTGGTCAGGCTTACGTTCCTGGTTGTTGGGCAGGGCAGTTCAAATTCCCTTAGATTCTGTATTTTTTCATCTTTAACTAGCAGCTTTGAAAGACTATTGGGTCCTGTAATGTTTTTTCTGCCTTTTTTGCATTCACTGTTATTTCTTAGCCACTTAAATTAAACTGAGGCACAATCTTCCTCCAGTGTTGCTCCCCATACTTCAACAATGCAAGGACAACAACCTGATAATATCTTTCTTCTTGCAGTAGACTATGTCAAAGCCCAGGTGCTTCTCTGACATTTTTTAGTCTGGCTTGCTGAATGAGCAAATGGAGCTGTCTGGGATCAAACAAGCCATACAACCAACCTAACCTCTGCATGCAACAATGGAACCAGATCAGGAAGAAGTGGCTTGGAAATGCCAGTACAGATAAATCCTTCCTTGTTTAGTCAGTCCTGCTTCCCCAGCAGCCTTCAGTTCATGTGTATTATGGTTTGCCCTAACTCCTCCATGTTTTGTTCTTGCCTGCTAAAATATCTAAGCCACTGCTGGTCACAGCTCTGCTGCAGTGAGAAGTGTGCAACACAAGTGTTTGGCAGCTTGTTGCCTACTGTTGTTCTGGGGTGTTTTAGGGGGTGGGAGAAAAGCTTGCTCAAGGTTTAGGAGTTGAACTGGGCTTTTTGTGTTGCTAAAGCATTTTGAACCATTTGGTTTTCTTATTGACCCAAGACTATGCCTCCAACAAAGGAATGTATAACACATGTCAGGCTGCTCAGGGTAAGTCCTTCATTTTCCTCTTTGTAATTCAAAAGAATATTTGCATCCTTGCTGGAAGTGGAGCCCTCCTCAACTTTGCCTCACTTTAAGGGAAGGAAGTGTGGAAGGATAGAGCAGTTAAGCATACAGGAACCCAAGCGTCTCCTGTGCCTGGGAATTTCATAGGAGAAAGGCATCTGTTGTGCTGAAATAGCTGCCCTCCAGAGCTGTTATTTAAAGCTACAGGCTGTCACTCGTTTGCAGCTGAGATCTTGTTTTGGCTCTAAAGGAGCTAATGCCATCCTATAATCCAGATAGGAAAGATTTGTGTGGGGTTTACCATGTATGAAGTGGTATGCAAAATTTTTGGCAAAATTCTTCAAATGCACATTAATTTTATTACATGAACAAAATCCTTTTACAGCAGATGAGATTTGTTCTGGTTGTTTGCTTGTGTGTTGGTCCTCTCTAATGTCTTAATACATGAGGGGAAAGAGAAATTTATCTTTACATTTATTTATCTTGGATTCAGACCTGGATAAGGCTTGGTAATATTGTTTCATTAGCCCAAATATGCCAGGTGGGGAGCATGTGACATCAAAGCAAAACATCACGTGCAAGTTAGTGTGAAAATTAGGAGCTCTCTGTGCAGGTCCTACCTATGTTTACATGTTGACATTCCAGTCCACCACCAATAGTGCATTGGCCAAGCATTTCCCACTGACCAGGACAATGCAAAGTGGTGACTCTCACTTACTCAAGTGTCATCAAATCACCCACACTTCCCCTACCACTACTGATGAAATTTAAGATAAGTTTAGTGCAACTCATCACAGAAAATGTATTCCCTCTGCCCAATCAAACTGACAGAGAGGGTATGGAGGGTTGCCACACCTTACCAATGCTGAGAGTTATCAACTTACATCCTCCTATATCCTGCATTATTAAATTTGACTGGCCCTAGTTATCATGTCAGCAGCAAATGTTATTAAAGTTTAAATGAAATTATACATTTCTTCTTTAAATTCAGATGCAACATTTGCTTCAATGCCTGATTCAATTTACCACCAAATTTCTCAGAATGGCTTTGTAATAAACTGCATGAAGTAGCAATCCATGGTTTTGGGGGCTCATTTGTTCTGATATATCAAATGCTGCCCTTTCCAGTTTTAGGGGAGAAAGTCATGCAAAGAAACTTGTGTTTCTCATTTTCAACATATTATAATTTTGAATTTCCCAGTCAACCTTCCTTTTTCTTTCTGGAGCAAATAACTTACATTTTGCATCCTACTGTCATGGCTTGAACCTTGCACTTACTTTTGTAAGAGGTTTTCATTGCCATTTCACAGTCATATCGAGCCTCTTTTATTTTTTTTTCTTTTAATGTATATAACCAACATCCAATTCATGTATCTTCTTAAACCGAAGGTTACGCAAGCAAAAGGTAATATTGCCAGTGAAGCGAATCAGGTCCCATTGAAAGGCAGTTGAAGGAGAATCAGGAAATCAAGGCTTGATTTACCATCTTCTAATGACTGCTCAGGTAGCTTTGAGCAAGCCACCATACCTATTTGTGCTTCTTATCCCATTTTGCAGAGAAACTGGGGCACAGTTGTGATTTCTTTCATTTTCTTTGCACTGCTAATTGTCAGGGAACCCAAATCTTATTGGTGGCTTTGTATTGCAAAAGAGCAAAATGTGACAGTGTCAAAAAAGTTACTTTGCTCTACTGGGGAAAACACTGGAGAATCTGTTACATTGTAAATACCAGTGCAAGTATGCAATTAGCTAAACCAGTGCAAACACTCCTAGAAGGACTTTTTCCATGTCAGTAATTCAGAAGCCTCTCAAATTCTAAATCAGACAGACAGTCACAAACTTCCTCAGAATAAATTCTGTTTGTTCTTCCTTGGCCTGAGTCCCTCCGTCAATCCTAGAAAAGTGGTAGCATGATCAATGAGCCTAAGAAACAGCCAGAAGGTGCAGGCAAGCCCAGAAGAGCTTGGACTTCAGAGATGCAGGTCCAGCAGCTTCCAGAATAAAGGTGCTCCTCACTACTGGCACTGCAGGAAAGCAGCACTACTAGTCACTGATAAATGTGGAGTTTTGGGTTACCTCACCATCCTTATTTCCCAGAGATGAGCATCAGCTCCTTGCTTTGGTTCTGTTCATTGCAATGAACCAAAGTGAGCTTTTTTACTGTAGTATAACCAGCTAATGGCAGCCACAAAATGTCCTTGGAAACCACTGTTTGCCACCTGTCATGGCAGGCCCTTCTCAGGGGGACATAGAGGTTGTGATGGAGTTTGGTGGGACCTCCTGAGCTTCACACAGGCTTTTACCCTGTGGCTCTCCTCTTGAAACACAGTGCTCTGCCAAAGCCAGGGTGAGACAGAGGGCTACTGCCCCTACATCCAATTCTGCACCCACAGGCCAGAGGCTGACCTCTAAGTTGCTGCTCTTTCAAGTTTTGGGAGGCCTCGCTACACTAAGCAACCCTCTTTTGCCCAAATCCCAGCTGGTGACCTGCAAGTGAGAGGTGCTGCAGGGGGAAGGTGGGGAGTCATCTGCTTTCACTGTGGAAATGGGATCTCCTCCTCTGGGATTAATCTCTGCAATCTGGGAAAACATGGTTTCAGTTTTCTCTTTTGTAACAGCAATCCGTGTTGTCAATTTAGATTATAGAGCTGAACAGCCAGATTATGCTGTCAAATGCTTGCTTCTGAGAGTGTGTTTAATGGGTCAGGTGTCATACCTCCTCTTGTTCTTTCCATAGTTCTTCTGGTTGATTTTTTTACATCCTGCTAAGAGTGAAGATGTCTTGAACCAGACTGAGCAGAACAGAGAGGGACTAGCATGCCTCCTGGAGTGAGAGATTGCCTCTGAGTGGAACTGAGGTTTTCACAGCAAAAGCAAAGTTACACAGATATGTCTCTGAACCAGATGCTGGGCTCCAGACCAAGCAAGAGATACAGCACCACTGAGCTTTTTCTCCATTTGGCCATTGAATTTAGATACTTTGAACTTCACAAAAAATTGAGTTTGGATTTTAAGCACCTCAGGATCTGAAGCACCTTGGACTATTGGGAAGCATTGTGGTGAGCCCAGGAGGGAAGTGTGCAGTCACAACAGGATGCAGAACCTGGACCTGGAATTTCCAACAGGCCCACCTCAAATCTTTTATATTAAAACTTAATGAATTCAGGTGCAGACAATACCTGCTCTGTCCTGCACAATTTCATAGAGCATTACACTGCTCCAAGGCTCATTTGAGCCCACAGTAAATTAATATTTTACCTGCTGGAACATTTTTTTGCTCCGGCTAGTTTAAAGGCAAGTTGTGGCAAGGAGTGGGTGGGGTGTATTTTATTTAGCTGTGGTGAAAATATTACTATTCTTGAACCAAGCTTAGCAGCTGAAACACTAGAAACCATAGAGAGGGAAAACCACCCAATGAAGGGGGCGGGGGTGGGAGGGGGGGCAAGTGGAGGGAGAAGAAGATGAGGATGTAGAAGGAGTGCTTCCTTGATAGAGATGTAAGGAATTTACAGTTCTCAGAATGAAACACTTGTGGAAAGACAATACATGGTTGAAAGGACATGGACCCCTAAGCAGGATGACCCTATACAGCTGCCACATGGCTTGGTAAGTAATTGTACCAGACTCTGGTTACCAGGAAGATTACCTAGAGGACTGAGCAATGGCTGCTGCCCAGCACTTCATTTGCTGGGTCCCAAGGTTGTATATAATGGAGTTTGATGAGTAGAAAGGTTCTGGGACCCTCTGGTCAAAAGTGAACTTTGCCCATTGCCGGGGAACACAGCCAGAAGAATTCAGATCCCCAGATGGCCCATTTTTACATTTTCCAAAATAAGTTGCCAGGTTGCTATGCTCAGAGCTTTTCTCACAGCTTGTGGTATTCAGAAGGGTGTATGTCAGATTCACTGCAAATAAACTGTTTCAGAGGTCTACCGTCCACTATATAATTTTAAATCTTTTACCTTTCATCTCACAGATGGAAAATGTTTCCAGTGAACAACAAGAGCCAAGGGCTTAGTGAAAGGAGGGCACAGCTGGTTCCACTGCAAAATATGTGAAGCAAAGTGATGCACTGAAAGAGGAAAAAAGCAAAAACAGGAGGCTAAACGTTAACTAGTTCCTGCTTATATGGGATGCTCCAATACTTTGGTGATATCGATATCAAATGCCTCGACTGAAAGAGACAAGCAAGAGATGTGTTGGCATCTGAGACAATGCACTCATCAAATGCTAATCACGACAAGTTCCAGTTCCGGCTGGCAGTGTGTAATCAGCCCCTTGTAAGTGCTGTGGCTCTGTACAACAGTGAGCATGAGGCACACAGGCTAGACACACAGTTGTGCATCTACTGTGCATGGAGGTTTGTGTGCCTTGCACTTTGGAAGCTTGGCACTGCTGCATCTCTTGTGTAACAGATGCTCCTTTCTGAGTAAGCAGCAAGCCCTCCCACTCCCCCATATGCTCAGCTGCTAACTGCAAACATGAAGGATGGACGTTTTGATGCCTGCTCTTTCAACCTCCTCAAGTTCCTACTTTCAGGCAGCTTGTTTCCAAGCTGAATCACCTTCTTTTCACGGGTATTTTGGTGTAAGTAGTTTAGACTATCATGCTAACAGCTTTGCTGCTTGTAGATGCTGTTGACATCCATGGTATGCTTTTTTTTTTGCCTTTTTATTATCATGATTGAGGTCCATACTCATTTTGGAGTAAGCAAGGAGCTAATAACCTTCAATGTGCTAGATATTTGGCTGTCTTTGCCTAGGAGCATGCTATTAGACCTCGTATCTACTGAGGGCTAAAAGCATGCACATTTACAGTAGATCAAATAAAGTGCTATAAAGTCACAGAGCAGCTTTTTCTTCAGGTAACTGGTTCATGTGCCGTGCCTTACTCGTCCAGCATTGTCACTCAGCCCAAGGAGGACATCTGTTCTGTTAGCTGATTGCTGTATGAGACTTGATTCTTTGGCTTTAAAGTGATGCAGTTGTTTGTCTACCTCTTTACCCTTCCCATATTACCAAAAAGCATCGAATAAGCCCATTCTGGCAAAACATGGCTTCTGCAACCTACAGCTTAGCAAGAAAAATTTGTTTCTTTTTGTGGCAGCTTAGGAACAGTGCCCTAGACAAAAAAATTTTGTTTCTGTTTCTTCCAAACCTCATGCTATCCTAAAGCTAGGTCGCATCCCATTTCTGACCTGTTTGTCACTCCCTCCACCCCACCAAGCTGTTGTGAACATCTCCCATCCTAGCCATTTAGGGTTCTCTAATTAGTGACATAATGGTTGGGCAATTAATGAACTAAACCTGCATCACAACGAAGGATAAACATTGTTAGTGAGTCATTCTGAAGCAGGGATCCAGTGTTGCTGGAGTGTTTTTTTCCCCAGCAAGCTGCAGCTGGTTGTAACAGGGGTGTATCCTTTTTATGTTCTGCCTTGAGGGCAAATTACTTCAAACAGGACTTTGCTGTGTGGCTGGAGAAAACAACCATTTGTTTGCAGTTTTCCTTTCAAAGCCATGAGTCTAAATCATGCTTGCTGGGTTGAAGCTAAGTAGTACATCCAAGGCCAATTCCTTTCTCATACTGGTTATTTTCAAAGGAAAACCTCTGCTGGATTTAGCCATGCTGGGCACTCATTGAAGGAATTGTGTCTGTACTCCTGCCTGCAGACAGCAATATGCCCACAGAGCAAGTGGGGAGTAGTGACAGGAGCTCCCATGTCATCCACCACCGCCCATTTTGCCATCACTAGTGGAAGGGACAATGTGTATTAACACCTCTCTGATTGCTGGATGATGCTTTTCTAGGGTGAGGCTCAAACCAGTAACCCCATACACAATCGACTGGGGTTAGTGGCTTACCTCAAAAAATGGAGGAAATCACTTAGCTCTTTAAGCAGAAGACTACCACAGCCATAGTGGTTTTGCAGCAGCATGTGTTGGTGGATATTACTTAGAGATGGAGAAAAGGAAAAGTATTGTGGCAGAGCTCGGGGATTTTCCAGTGTGGCCTTGAGTGGGCAATGATAGTTGCTGGGTTGTGGGGATCCCAAGATCCACATCCCAGCAGCAGGAGAGGCCAGCATCTTACCCACCTGTATGCTTTTTCAGTGGATGTATTTATAGCCTGAAGCAGTCTGACATCCCAACTGGAGACCGTCTCCAACTTACTGTCTGAGATGTGCTTTGAATGAGATCAGTCAGATTTGATGCTCTTGGGATTGCACTAGAAACCCCAACAGAGGGTGGAGGGACTGTATCTCATCAATACCCAGCAGGTAGAAAGTGTAACACTCCACTGTTTTCCACTAAGGAAGCACCACTTGAGCAATAAGCAGACCGCTCCCAGCAGACTTATGTCAGACTGCAGGTTTTGAGAGTGTGAGAGGCTACTGGTCACATACAGCTTCATCTCAATGAGTCTAATCACCCTAGTCTTCTCCTGCAGTCAGCAGAGAGACAGCTTTCTCTATGGAAAGATACAAAGCAGCTAAGTTAGGTGCTCCCTCTCAACCATCCTGTAAAGTAAGCCTTATTTCTTCATTGAACTTGAGAAAATGAATCTCACAGGGTTTTCTGGCTTCCATTTACCTCCCCAGTATCACACAGAATCACACCGAATCACTATGGTTGGAAAAGACCTTTAAGATCACCAAGTCCAACTGTTACCTATCTCTACCAGGCCCACTTCTACACCATATCCTTGAACATCCTATCTAGACCGCTTTTAAATGTATCCAGGGATGGTGATTCAATCACTTACCTTGACAGGCAACCTGATTTGAAAGTTGTGCATGCTTCCTGTGTTCTCTTGCATGTCCTCTAGGAACAGGCCATAATATCTTGGGATTTAAAAGGTCTTCTTGTGGTTTCACTAAGTCATGAAGTTGCATGTGGCTTAATTTGAAGGGCCTGCAGACAATAAAGGAAACAAACCTCCAGATAAAGCTGTGAGCAAACACTGAGTGTGCCCCACATAGACATAGAAACCCACAGCTTACAGAGTTTGCCAATAGTATGGAAGTGGATTGTTGCACCTTTTATGCCTGATTATAGTGCTTCAGAGAGGTTGTGACAGAGTGGCCTGTCTCTTTAGTAGTCCATACAATTGTCATATCCATGGCTGGCCCTGTAAATGGGATCTCTACACAGAAGGTGGATAGAAGGGCCCCGTGCAAGTGGGAACATAGAGTAAGAGACACTAACCAGGTTGTAGACTACTTAGATGCCTCTCCGTCTTCAAGCCATATGTTTAAGCCTGGTTGCACACTACTAGGAAACAGCTGAATCATCTTGCAGGTCTCTATCTGCAAGAGCAAACCTGTAGGGAGGAAGCAAACCATTGCAGTAGTCTTGACAGAGGCAAGAGAAAGGAAGGTATCTCCAGAGGTTTTAGCTTTGGCTAGCTATAGAAGGAAAATCCACCTTGTATATTAGAGAATAGCACTGCTGAAGTAGACTCTTGGGTCTGGCAGAGTAAGGAAAAGCAATAGCTGCCATATGGGGATAAGAGTAATAGATCACTGGAGTTTCAAGGATCCTCAGTGACTTGGACAGGAGGAAACTGTAAGCCCATCTAGTATGAAATTCTGCAATCACTTGTTGCAGATTCCCAGGTATGTCTGCAATAAGCCAACAAACTGGTGTCTGACTGCAGCTTTCCTTCAAGAATTGTACCTGTTTGTTTTTAAAGAGTGAAATGGAGCATTTTCCTGGATAGGCCACATTAATGGGTTTCTGCAAAGCTCACACTCCGCTTGACACTGTGGTGACTGGCATACACAGTGCTGAAGCCACAGCAGCTCTTGCAGGGAATGTCAGAGGAGAAGTAGGACCTCCTGTCCCATGGCCTGTGCCACAGCTCCCATCTGCAGATCTCTGCAGCATGTTCAACCTCTGATGGGAAATGCTTACAGTTCAGTTTGGTCTAGACACAGAAAGAAGATCCCATGACTGTACATGGCTTAAATATTGCTGAGATTTTTCCTCTAGCTGTCACAGAAAATCTCCACACAAGGAAGAATAACTGAGACATTCTGTCAAAGAAAATTGAGGAGCATTTCCAGCTGTCCGATTGGTAGCCAGGACACATAAGCTGCATTCCCACAGTCCCAGCTCCTGTCACAATCTGGTTTTCACCCAAATTAAAAGTGCTCTAGGATTTTACAGGTGGAGAAAAAGGAATTTCCAGGGAAGTGAGAAGATCCTAAAGAGTCCCTCTGGAACAAGCATTAGCCGGTTCAGCCACATGCAGTGAAAAGGATCTCATCTTGTCCACCTCCACTGTATCATCTACCCTGATCTAAAAATAGCCTTCCACCACTGAAAGCACTCCAATTCTGTTCTTGGCCCATGTGTTTTTCCTGTCTTTACTTTGTTTGGTGCTGTTGCCTGTTTTAGATGTGCAGACAGATTGAAACAGCCATCTGTACTGACCAGCAGAGAGAATAAACAAAAAATCCTGCTTTGCAGTGATTAAGACACCTTGCTCTTCTCAGATTTCCATTTCAGTCTTCAGTTAAGCTGTGTAACTATTCTGCTTACCCAACTTAATTGGAGCTTTGCAGGTACAAAAATATTTGCTCTGTTAGGGCAGAGAGCAGCCATTGTTTGCCACGGCCTCAAGTCCTTGCAAATATTTTCTTGTATCTTCTTATTCTCATCTCCTTTGGCTAAACCACAGCACAATTACCCTTTGTAACGTGAACACCTTGGTATGACATGTTAGGATCTGTTCCACTGAGCCAGTTTAGAAGGAAAGCATGCTTGTAACTGTGTAATTGAACTGTACTGATATGAAGGTGCCAGGGAACACTAACTTCTCTTAAACTCTCAATCGTTTCACATTCATGGTATTTTTCCAGATGGATTGTAGCTGAAACTGTATCTTTAATGTCCTTAAGATACAGCACAGCAACCCATAAACTTCTTGAGCTCCACAGAGCATTGGGTGGAAAAGCATCTGCTGTGCCAGATTTCTCCACTAAGTATTTCTCCTGACAGTGGCATGTTGAAAAACTATGTAACTGTGAGATCTGATGGTTACAGTGCTTTCAGAAAGGAAAAACAGTGTTGCGAGCAAAGGTTAACCTGCAGTGATTGATTTACTCAAGCTTTAAGCAGTCATGCTGAACCTTTGGATAAATGTTTACTTAACATTGAAAATGTGTTGTTCATTTTCATGACACAACAAACAGTGTCTGTGCTTGCTGGGACACAGTGAGGTTAGCTAAGTTTTCTGCCTTAAAAAAAAAAAAAAAAGAGCCCTAATATTAGGGAAGAATATGAAAAAATACTTTGCCAATGAATGGGATGATGTTGTGGGTTACTCTCCCATTTATGGCTTTGTCTGAGAGGCTGAGAAAGGGATTGTCCCAAACAAGATGAGAGATAGTAAAAAATATCCATCAGTAAAGCCCAGTAGCCCTGACCTAATATGCATTAATCTACATCCTAGTTGAATGCCAATGTGATTAACCTAAGGGTTAATTCTAGGAGGAGGTTTGAGCCTTATCCATCTCCCTCCTGCCTGTGTCTCGCCAAGCTCTAGGCTGGGTAAATGAGGAGTCCCCCTTCATGCCATCAATAGGGGAGAGTGTGTAGCAACCTCACACACCAAGAGTGCAGCAGTACCAGCCAGTCAGCAGGATCAGAGGGTGTCCTGCACTTTGAAGGCATCAGGGAGCAGTCAGCAGCAACTCAACATTGACTTGCTGTGTAATAGGAAGGTCTGTGTCACTGGAGAACAGGGGCAGTTAATTTAATGCTGTATGAAAGAAATGCAGTTGTATTGAGTGCTTCTGGTATATTGATGAGTTTTGATGCTTTCCATAAGGCAAAGAAAAGTCATGTCAAGGTAGAATGATGTACTGCTGCCAGGGGACAGACAGGGGTTAGTGCTGCTGGTACCTGTTAGGATGAACACTAAAGCATCTACAGCCCGAAGGGATTTTAGGAAGCTGACCTAAGGAACTAAAAGATCATTTTTTATCAGTAGGGCCACAGTTCCTCATGAAGTGGAGGCCTCTAGACATGATTTAATGTGGGCACATTCCATGGTCCAAAGTAAAAAGTACTCTTTTGGCTTTACACTTTCACCACCTCAGTCAGGATGGCTAGAAACCATTTCTGAAAGAAGCCCTCATGCCTGGGGAAACTGGAAGTCTTACCCTCCTCTGGCTGCTAGTAAACTTGATTATTTGTAGTGCTGTGGGAGAAAGCAGGACAGATGCCTTTCCCAGCAGCATGGGGTTCTCCTCCTGTTGTTCGTGTTGTTCGGTTTGAGAACAATTAGGCAGAAAGGACAGATGTCAGGGCCAGATCCTGACTCCTATCCGGCAGGAAAATTCCTACATCATTTTGGAGCAAGAAGGTTGCACAGCAAGTGTTGGAGGTCCCAGAGTTGGCCAATGATCGCATTGGATCCAAATGTTACCTCCTTAAATATTTATTTCTTTGCTTATAGGGACCAACCCAAGTAGCAGCAGCTGTTGCCTCTTTGGAAAAAGCCAACCTCTTACAGCACTGATTTTAAATCTAGGGTCCGTGGCTCCACTGCTTTCACAAAGTTCATGAAAAATAATAAAGAAAACTCTTTCAACTGGCAGGCTGCCTAAATTCCTTACAAGGAGGTCTGCACTTCCTTTGGAAGTTTTCTATGTACCTACATGTCAAAAAAGGTTGAAACGGTCCTTGGGAGATCTTCTGTCATAAAGGTTATCACATCCAGGTTACAGATGTTCTTGTTCCTATTCTTCTACAGAGAGTACTCTTCTGAAGAAACAAAAAAACAAACCATGTAAAATGTGGCCTAAATGAAGGTGTCTGCAATAAATCAAGTAAATCTTTTTTCACTTTATATAAGATCCATGTTTCCATTTATGCCATTTTACATTCATTAGAAGCTGCATGGGATTTACTTAATGAGTAAGTAGAGAAGAGCACAGCTAATCCCTCGAGGCCTTATTCTGAAGTTCTTACTCAGGCAAAACTCCGGTGACGTCAATGAGTCATTTCACCATGTAAGGATTTCAGTAGTGGGCTCTATCAGATTAAACACATTTTTGCCCAAGATTTTACTCTACGAAATTATAGTAATCTCAGGCCCCAGATCTTTTGATTACAGCTAGGGTGCAGAACACTGCGAGTTGAATAGCATAATCATACCAAATGTCGCTGGACCTGCACGCTACATGCTTGTCTCATTGTGGTACCAAACTGGCTGCCAAAATGCTCGTGTGTTTGACCACATGTCATCTTTAGTAAGAATATGGCAATTATGGTAAGATTTGGACTAGTTCTCCATTAATCATGCATAATTCATACTCCACTTATATAACAACTGCTACGGGTCTTTTATTTTTCTAATTTAGTCATTTTTCAACTCTATGGATAATCTGGGGTTTCTGGACTTATTTTTTTATTCCTATATGTGCAACTCATGGGCTTGGATTTTGAAGAGGAAAGGGAGAAGATGAATTACCCTAATGTGACCTCTTTGATTCTCCAAACTGTAACACAATTTTACAGAAAGCCTATCCAAACTAGGACAGGACATTGAATCCTGGGAGGAGGGAGAGGGATTGGGTAGCGATGAGTCTGTGCAATCTGCTTAGTGGAGGGGAACATCATCAGCAATTCATAAGCTATTCATCAGGTCAAAAGCAATAAGGAAGAAGAACGATATGGTTCAGTGGTCAGTCAAGCAGATCATCAGTCTTTCCATAATCCAGGCTGTACAGAGGAATCTGGCAGAAAGGCCAGATCGAGAGAGTCTCTATTTTTGTCTCTATTCTGATTTTTAGTAGATATTCATTTGCACACACTTACTTAATCTTACTGCAACAAGACTCCCTCACCCTCATTCCAAAAATGTCCCTTTTTTTCAATGTGCAAAAAATCAGATTAAGATGGAAGAGGAAAACAAACTGCAAAGCCCAGAAGCCCTAAAAGTGAATATTTAAAGCAAACTTCACTGGGCACAAATCTTGGTGACTGGGTGGATGCTGCAGAAACTATGTTTTTCAGCAGTCTGGTCTCACTGGAGCTCCAAAAATTGTGTCATCTGAGATATTTTCTAGATGAAAAATTAAATGTGTTGTATTTTTTTCTAGGGAGTTTAAACTATTTAAATGAAACCCTATCACCCCAAAATCTGGAAATTTATAGTGAAGCAGGGAAACACAGACCTTTCAAACCAAATAGGAAAAGTCTTTCCTCCTAAATCCCAGCTAAACTCCAGTGTTTAGTGGTCCAAAGTCTTGGAAGCATTCCTTTAGAGAATATAAATCTCTGGGGTTTGGGGCTTGTCCTGATCCATGTTGCAAAATGATGAGAACATCGTAATGTAAGAAGAACAGGTATGCTAATACAGTAGTTAAATATGCCTAGAATTCCCAAGGACACTTACACTGGAGTCTCTTCCATTGAAAGTACAGGTTGGGCTGATGGATGCAAGTGTTGTTGTGTCTCTACACCCC
>JAVSBS010026297.1:0-13013 GCA_033124195.1 Coracias cyanogaster | reverse complement strand
ATCAACACCCTTCTAGCTCCCAGCACAAAAACACTGCAGCTGTGGGGAAAACCAGCTCAGCCAGACCCACTACAGGGGGCTTGCAAAATGTTGGGCTTAAGGTTTTCATAGTCAGATGCAAAATAATGATCACTTATTCAAATCCTGGTATACTTGATTGACTTGAGATGACAGGAGGGGCCAGTGGCAGACCCTGAACACAGGTGAGCAGGTTTTGCTGTCTTTGTGCCACCTTATGATGTAATATTTCTCTGATCTACTGCATCTTTTTTCTGATTGAGATTTTAGTGTTGTATCATAGCCTTGCTGACCAATTGGTCAGCAATGCTTTTATTTAAAAGCACATGCTCTCAATTGTCCAGTCTTTAATCAGTGAATGCGACTGAGGAAACTTCATCCTCCCTCTTCTAACTAGTATAATCAAGTGAAGAATCAGGCACAAAATTTCCACTTCTCCTTGAATACTTCTATGTACTCTGTCTTGAACATAGAGTTCTTCTGAAAGCTCACCAGGTTTCAGGCACATGTTTGAGGTTGTCCTTGCTTTGTTGGTTTTGGTACTATAATGACACTTTAACCTGGAATTTTTTTTCCATTTCAGTAGTAGAAGGATGCTTTAAAAAAAAACTTGGAGGAGAGATACTCTTTAACTTTCTACAGATGTCATAGTAGTCATAATAGGTAAAGAATGTATCTCCTGGCTTTACTCTGAGCTGTAGCAAATGGCTTTGACCCACATCCTCATAAATTAGGATATAAGCAGAAACTTACCCAACTACGCCTTAAAAATGTAATAAAAATCAGAGCCCTGCCATGTAACAACTCTATTCATCCTATGTGATACGCTTTCATGACTTTCAATTATAGCCATGCATATAATGATCAAATTTCACAGAAATTTTCAGCAAGGGTTGGGTTTATCCAGTCATTCATAAATAAGAGGATTTGCTTTTTTCACTTTGGTACAATTTTACTAATGTCTGAAATGTGTACTCTGCTAACACAGCAGAAATGGCCAAACAATTTCTCTTAGAAGTACTGTGCTCCCACATGACTCTTTTATCCCATCACTGAGGGCTTGACACCACATCTTCTTAAACCTGAAGTTAAAAACCATGTTATTACCATAGCACTATCTCAGAAAATGTTCATAGCTCATGTCTTGGAGGTTTCTTGCTTTTGTACTTCAAAGAACAGATAGCAAGGACATGATTCTCTAGCAATAGGTCTCCTTTCTAGTTTCTGCATTTTCTCTAAGTGGCTAGTACATCCTCAGATGTCTCAGTCACAAAAGCTGGTGATGAAAGCACATTGTCTACCTATAGAAAGTGGACAAGTTAAGCAAGCACAGGAGACTACGCCTAACTGGTTAAAGCAGGGAAGAAGTTCCAACTCAAGTGCCAAAGAAGCATGAGTGGCACAGATTCTGGGACTAAATCATTTAAATTTTGTCTCCCTGACAAGGCCCACTAATGCATGGGCGCGACGTCATTTGTATAATAAAGGTACAGTGCTGTGGGGTTGCACTTGCGAAGATTTTCCTAGCATTGGGGGAATATTCAGTCATTTCTACTGATCCCAGTTTTGCCACCTGTAGAAGTGCACAGAAAGGCATAGGAGCTCTTCAGCCTCGCCAGGTACTGCCTTCCACTGGGTGTGCAGCCTCACACCCAGCAAGCATGTTGCACTGCTTACTCTGCAGCATGGCATCTACCCCAGAGCACTGCCAAATTTGGTAACGACAGGCATAACCCGTCTGGCTTTAACTCAGGTTCTAAGCAAAAGACATAGCCAAGGCTCTTCAAAAGCAAAGTTTGGCCAGCCTAACCAGCTTTTAAGTCAACAGGAGATTTCTTTGAGTGGAAGGAGGAACACACTTGTCACTTCTACTTCACAGCAAGCTGGGCTTTTTGGTAGGTAGAATTTCAATTAAAAAGTTAGATTTGTCCCCACCCCAAACACAAAGAGCCTTATGGTGTAAAGGCCACAAGAGGGCTAGTTTGTGTGACCAGAGAGCACAACTTGGTGTTCCCCTACTCTTGAAGGCCTTTTTCATGGTAGCAGTTCATCTCCTACTTACGTGTGGGGCAAGGAGACTGACTGTAAAACAGCACTTCGATTAGATGGTAAACATCTTGCAAGCCTGGCTTAAAAATACTGCTCTGAAACCCTACATATGCATAGACTATCTCATACTCTTTACAAGGACCTGTTCCAATGAACAAGTAGCATTGGAATAAGTATGATTCAGAACCATCTGCTTTGCAGTGAGGGTGAAGATAAAGCTAAAGCAGCAGAGCTTTCTCTCACATTTCTTCAGTGCCATGACACAACTTGCCAGGCATCTGATGCCTACTCGTTTCCTGCCTGCCCCAATATAGTAGAAATGACCTGCAGGTTTCCCTGCAGCTGCACAAGGTGTGATCCTTCATTCCACACAGCCTGCTCCGTCACTGCAGCAGTCACTGCAGCCCAGCCAAGGTTATCACTCTGTGTCTGCAAGGGAGAAGGTGGTCCCAAGAGAGTGGCAGGCCTTGACTCCCATCTTCTATATACCCTGGTGTTCAGCAGAGAGGAATCAGCTTCAGTCCCAGTGAGCCTCTGCCCACCTACTCAGTAAAGGATGATGGTGAGATAGACATAGCAGTGCAAGACCTTAGGAAGGATAGGCAAGTTGTTCTTCCCAACGTTTCCTTATTAACTAGACAGTACTGATAAACTACCATTTTCTCTATTTGCTGTCCAACTGAATGTTTCCTAATGGGGTGTGCCTAAATCCAGTCAATACCTAATCTGTGAAGTGACAGGGCTTGCGTGCTGTGCTGTCAAAGGATTGGTTTACCAAATCAATTGTCATGTCAGTTTGGGAGAGAACGACTAATGTTTTTGATGATTAGTTTCTCTTCCTGATTAGTGCTCAGTTACACTCAGAGTATAAAGTTTCCTCACTAATCTCTCTACCTACATATATTCCAATACTACCCTTTCTGCTTAATTGGGACATATGCACATATTTCACTGCAGGAGTTTGGTTCTGGTTTAAATGGAAGATACCAAATATTATCTCAGATGAAAGCCCATTGCAGCCAGGAAGCAGACTTCAGTCTTGAATGTGACCTGCAGTCTGTGGTATTAAGGAAAAAGGCCACAAGATGAATTGTTGATATATGTGCTTGCTAAGTGGTATTTTCATCTCAAAGCATACTTGAATCTTAGAAGAATGCAACTATTTCAGCTTTCTTGGATGATGTGCCAATGGTACAGCCTGAGGCTAATATGGATCATATCCTTCTTTGAGTTATCCCAGCACAATTTTATTGACTCAATGTGTTCAATGTCTCTCCTATCACCCTCATTAAGAAGAAATATCACAGATTCTAGATGATAGCTTTCTGAACCAGATCCTGAGCAGAGGAAAACTAGAATGTACTGCCTGCATATCCAAGCACCGTTTATGAGCTGCAGATCTTGCCATGTACCTACAATGTCTTGCTGTTTGGAGTTACATCACTGTATCTTGAAACAGTCAACATGAGAAGAAAATTGTCATTGATGTTTGCTCAGTTACATGCCACAAAATTCACTCTACCATGTGTTAGGCAATCAAAAATGAAGAAGTTTAGGCAGACATTTACTGTCTACAGCAAAAAGAGGAAAAAATAACATTATATAGTTTAATAGCTGCAGGGTTATGTATGCATACGTTATATAGAATAAGTACACTATATAAACACACACATGCAAAGTGATAAATTAATTGCAGAAGGAGTACAGCAAGCTCAGTCTCCTGAGAATTAGACAGTAATATACAACAACAACAACAACAATATAATCTCCAGGCCATGAATCTACCACCCACATCCAACACAACTCGGGGATTTTAAAATCATTATGCCAAATTGTAATGCAAACAGTGTACAGAAGGAGGAACAAAGAAAATAATTGATGTGTCTACCCTGAGGCTCTTCCAAAGATTAGAGAGAGAAGCCCCAGGACTGGTATGTTATTTTCTTTGTTCTTTATCCTTTTGCTTGTTGTTTGCATTAATTTTGGTACTGGATGATTTAAAGCACCCTTAGTTTTGATGGATGCAGGTGGCGGCGTGTGCTTGATTCCTTAGTAAATAATGTTACCAATGTGGATTGCTTTAAGTGGCTCTGCTATCAAAGAGTTCTGTCTTAATTTGAAAATGCATTTAGGTGATTCAATAATATCTTAGAGCTAGATTCATTTGTCTTCTCTGATTTTAGTGGTGTTCTAATTAAAGTTCCAAATACATAATTATATAAAGCAGAACAGTGAGCAACTTACTTTCCCTCATTATAATTTAATGCATAGTGCAGAGGCAGGGAGGAAATAACTTCACACAGATACCACAGGACTTGAAACCATCAGCTATGCAGTTGGTGCAACCAAAGCGTTCAGATCACAGAGGAGGGATGTCACCATCACAGTCACAACAGCTGTTGCCTATGAAAAAAGGACAGAGACTGGGTAGGTCTATAAGAAGTTTAAAGAGAAATGTGTATAGTGGCCAGGCCGTTATCAGAAGAGTATTGAGTGATGGTGGAGGAAAAGAGTAATAGCAGTTACCAGAGATGTGAGGGACTTCAGAGGAAAGTTTAAAGGCATTGGCTGAGTTATGGTATGAGGAGAGGTGTACGTAAATATTTGCAAGGGATTAACACCCAGAAGAGAGTGGAATTACTTATCTAGGAACAACAGGATGAGCATGATAAAGTAGCTCTGGAAATGCAATACAGAGCAGTGCTGCAAGGTGGTACCTAGAGCTGTCACTCACTGAAAACAGGCATCAGAAACAAGAGCTATCCCTGGAAGATGGTGCTTGGCTCAATTAGGAAGAATTTTTCCACACCCTGTTGAGAAAGGGGGGTTGCAAGACAGGGTGATAGTTGCAACCTCCAAATTCCCCAGTCTACCTATCACCTCTCATCAGAAAGACCACCCATGAAAACCACAGTACGCGAAACCTCAGAGACTCTCTTCATTCTCTCTTCCAGGTTTTTTTCCCTACATAAAGTGGGGAATCTTATCCTGTACATAGATATTCACCTGAAATGCACTCATCTCTGAGTTGAATTGCAGCAGCTCAGTAGTAGAGAACTAAATGCTAGTGTTCAGGGACAGGGGCAAGGGTAATGTGAAGAAGCATAGAAACCACCTTCAAGTCTCATTTCCTACAGAGCATGTAGAGCTTTAAGGTCTTTCCAGCTGGAGGTGGCAGAGAAGACAGTAGAAGCAAGGGAGAGATGCCCATATGGCCCAAATTGCATGAAATGACAGGAGTTTTTTCATCTTAATGGGTGAAGGATTAAGAGGATGATCCTATATTGTGCACATAGCTTTCCAAGAAGACACGGGTACGTCAAACTGCAGTGTCATACTATTAATCTGCTCTCTCCAGAGAGAACAATTTTTTAAAATCAGTTCTGTAAAACAGGGATTATACAAATTAAATCCAGAAAGTTTACACACTCTCAGCCTGTTCATTCAAAGCTCTTGTAAATCTATGGGTGTTGATGGAGATACTTCTCACTCATACCCTATATAAATCATAGGAGAACTGGAACCAAATTATTAGCAGAAAAACAAATATTTCTTGTTATCACAAGCAGATAAAGAGTGGAAACAAGAAGTATGGGACAATGGGGTGCAGTGCTTTCCGGGGACTGCTTTGTACTTTCCACAAGCATCAGCAACAGTGTCTTAAGGCATTGTGCAAGCACAGCCATTGTGATGACACACACAGTCCTTAATGTGATCCAAAGGTGGGAGATTGACATGAACATTGTTGCTCACCCGATGTGGTGATGAAAGCTCCTGCCTACAAAAACGATGCACTGATTTCTTCAGCAACTTTCTAAGGATGAGAAAAATGCAAAACACAGTTATAAATTATTCAAAATCTCATTATTTTGTTCTCTTACATTTTTTTCTTTGAAAGATGGGGTTTGTTTTTAATGATACTTCTTCATGGGAAACTGCTGAATACCCCATCCTTCTTCTCATTCAGGTTCTTAAAATGAGTCATCTTCAGCTCTTAGCTTTCCTTCCTTCCTTGTTCCTGAGCCATTCAGAAATGCTGCTGTTTCTGCCTGCTCTGTATTGTCTTATCCAGGGTGACCCTTTGTATCTAAGAGCCTTCCAACTATTAAAAATAGGCTTCCTTTTTCCTTTCTTCTTCCATCTCTTCATTCTAAGACCACCAGTTTGTGTCTTTCTTAATTTTGGCTACAACATTTGAAAGGACAGGACTTAACTTGGGGACAGTCTGGGCTGAGCTTGGAGCCCGGCTCTGCTGAGCTCCATTTTATGCTGCCACTCAAGTTTTACTCTGGTAGTGGATGCATCATTCCTCTTTTTGCTTCCAGAAAGAGTGTTACCATCTCCAGTCCTTGTCTCCTGGTTGAGCAGGCTTTCATGATGCAAGGCTGGGACCTCTTGGGAGTGGTAGGAGTGGTGGTGGGATTTAGTTATGGTCACATGCACCAGAAGCAATGCTGTTAACAGAAAGCCTGGCAATTAGAAATGTCATCTTGGCATCACTGTTCTGCCAAAACATGGATCTGCTCTTGCTGAGACCTGGGTCTCTGGCACACCCAGTCGTTTCTCTCCAGCTTCTGCTCCTCACTCCAGCCAATTAAACCCCAATGCAGCCAGCATGGGAATTCACTTGTGGCCAGGAAGACCTAGCCCAGATCTCAGCAAATACTAATCTTTTTCAATTGGCCCTGTTTTATTGGATAGGGAGATGGGAGGAAGCTGAGAGGGTGAAGGTGTTGGGATGCCCCTCACCACCATAAATACCATTCAACGCAGTATGAGTGCAGTTTTGACTTTATTTCAGTCTTTTTCATAAGGCACAAAAGTATGAGATCACAGCTATTTTTTTATGAAAGACTGGCCTGAGACGTGGACTTTGCTGTTAGAAATATCAGCACTCAGCTTCCTCCTGCTTTTATCTCACCAACCAGTAAATTCATCCTATTGGGAAGTCTGTAATAAAAATAAAGTCAGACTCAATTCCTCTTCTGGTAGAGGCTGATACAATTCATAGCAGTTAACATCAATAAAGGTCCACCTTTTTTTCTAGAACTTTAATGCTTGCTATAATTTTCTTTTCTTCTTTTCTTTTTCTTCCCCCCTCACCCCCCCAACGGCCACCCTTCAAAATGCAGTTGCTAAGATCATATTATTTGCCCATCAATTGTCCAGTGTCAGCTTCTCCTAACCTCTTTGAATCACACTTCAGAGTCCCTTGGCATCAGGACATGAAGGTCAAGCTTTTTTTATCCACATTGAATGCCCTCCACAGCCTGATCCTTCTCCCTGTCTGCCATTATAAAGCCTGCACTGTCAGAGAGTGCCTGAGTTCCCACCCTTTATGAATAGGAGCAAGCAGGAGAGCCAATTGCCCTCTACTCATTGGGAACCTCCAAATGAACAATGAACCAAGACAAACTAACCAACTAAACCAAATCACAAACCCAACAGATCACCACATGAACTCTGCATGATTTCTGGAAGGTCTTGTTATGGCCCATGAACCTGAAAGGATTTCTAGCATGAAAGACCCTCAAAAAACAAACCTGTGGCAAAATTGGCCTAGGAGAGTTTGATATAGTGGGCAGCAATCTTGATAATGTCTGGTGGAAACAAAAGTGAGCTATTCATTTTGAGCAGATTTTCCCTTTTTTTCCCCCTGAAAGTCAAAGTAAAACTCAGCAGATATGAGCTCATGCAAAATAAAACCAGCAGATAAGCTTTACTGTGGACACACAAACCACACCAGAAAGAGCTGCACATCACCCAGCACAAATTCCCCATGCTTCCTTCTACACCAGGAAGTACATCCAGTTGTGATCAGAGGGCAGAGATGAGCAATACCCCTAGAGCATGGGAGAGCAGAGGGCCAGAATATTCATAGAACGCCATAGAAGCTTCACCTACCCCTGCTCTCTGCGCTTAAACCTGAGGTTCTGATGCTACCAGCTGTGTATGGCACGACTCCTGGCTGGCCCATGGGCCTGGCTTTTCTTTACCTGCAAAATAGGAATGCAGTATGGAAGGAAGGAATCTAGTCCAGGCCAGCTCTTAACCTGACGTGACTCCTAGGCTAATATCTGCACAACTAGACTTTCTTTCCTTCTAGATGATGGACACACATAGATTTGGAGCAATGGAGGATTTGTTAAAAGCTCTGCTGAATGAGTTGGATCAGATCTGTTCTCTTTTCCATTGTCTGCTTCTTAGAAACACTCTGGCCATGTTAATTGCCAGTGCTTTTTTTTTCCCCTGATGTTACTACATCATTTAACAGGCATGAAGAAAAATGTCACTTGGTTACCCTTTAGACACTTGCCAGAAGTGACGATAAATTTAATGCAGAGGTTTGGGATAAAGCAAAAACTGTTTCTGAAGAATGACAGTATATGCAAAGCATAAAGCTTGAAGTTTAGCAGCTAAATTCTGAACCCATGTGATATTATGCTGCCCTGTGTCATTAACAAGCTGCCAAGATGACAGCAAACTGGATTATCTCCTTCATAGTGCAGCCTGTTCAGCACAAAATAAATGACTGCTGATTTTTAACAACATGCAGCGCTGTTACAGTGAAATTGTGTCGTGACCAGAGGCAATCCTACATGGAATTACCTTGGGAAATGAAGCTGCAATTAATCTTTTCTAGCTCCACATGTTATCCCAGGTTCTTCTTATCAAAATCATCTAATTAAACACTTCATTATTTCCAGTTTCGTACCAGACTAACTCCCTTGATATTATTGGAGTACTACCACTATGGACGTGGAGCAATGCAAGAGGGAAGCAAGGCATACTCACGAGAGCAACCACATCACCATGGTTTCTCCCACTCAAAGAATGTCTCCAATACACTTTCTGGCCACCACCTTCCAGAAGAAATTCAAAGTTTAATTCTGGTGCTCACAGACTGCAACCCCAGAAGCTTATGCTGCCAAGCAAACCAACTGAAGTATTTGCGCCAGAGGGAATGATGACAGATCTTTAAATAGCCACTGTCTGTTGTTTTACAAAGCCTCTGTTTTACACTGAGTCATAAAGAAACTGTGTAGAGATTTGGTCTTCTAGCTGATCATGAAACTGAGCATGAAAATCCAGCCAAGTTTTTTCCAGGGCTTAGCAGAGCAGGACTCCTTCTCACACCTTTAAGCTGAAAGATTTAAGGAGCTGTTTGTTCAAATCTAAGTATAGCATCCTGCCCTTGTCTCTTCTGAATTTCACCCTACTTTCTCCAGTCTGTTTTTCTAAGACAATGAGATAATTTTAAACTTCACTCCTCACTTTGATGCACTTCAAGTCTCTCAGCTTTATGTCTTCCACAGATCTACCAAATACCATCTCTGCCCACCCTTGACATCACTACCAAAGACACTGAGCTGTGTCAGAGTCAGAGCACCCTCAGCAGTCCCCTCTTCAGGACACCACTATAGCTAGACAATAAGCTGTAGATGACTGTGTCATCAAACTGCCTTTTCAAAGCCACATTTCCCTAGGTAGTGTGAGATGCCACCAGAAATGGTGTAGACCCTCAGCAGCCCTGAAGGAGGGTCCCAGCTATGGGTGTTGGCTGGACCTTGTAGAGCATCTTGATGGGCACCTTCTGGGCTCAACTGTGTCTTCAAAACAGCATGGGGCAGAAGGATGGGCAAACTTGTACCTCACACAGTAACTCTACATTGTGTTGGGCCCACCTCTGTTTGCTGGGAAGCCCCCAAAAGGTTAAGAAATCTGTTCTTCTCCCCATGGGAACAGACACAGTAAACAGCTTCTCCAAAGAACCAGCTGCAGTTGTTTTACCTTTCCAGGAGAATGAAGGCAATGGTTTTGTACATTAATTGGATGCGTAATGCCAGGCAGGCTCAGGCAAGTGGTCCACAAGGCATGTTCACCTGCCTTTTTGGCCCTTCCAAGGAGGGTGAGCGCACACGCACATGGGCTGCCTGTCACAGCATCACCTGGGCTGCCTCCAGATTCGGGAGGCACAGGCTGCTGCCCGCCGAGCGTGCACCCCCAGCAACCCAGCCCCTTTGGCAAGGTGGTTGTTTTGCTAATTTTCTGCGTGCACGTACACATCTCCCCACGAGGACTTGGCTTGTTCAGCTGCATCCAAACCACCAGCATCTTGGAGGAGTCACAAGGGAGCTGCTGCCCACCTCGCTGCTGTCTGCCTCATCAGTGCTGACTATGTATGACCCTTAACTAAGTATTCATCACACAGCACAGCTGGTGTGATCTGAGAGGGGACACAGATGCCCAGGATCAGCCAGAGGTGTTCTTACTATCCCTGCCCCTGTTTTAGAAGGAACACTTGACTACAGAATAAAAGACTCCAGATCCCAGCCCTTTATCTCTTCAATTGGAATCTGGAATAAAAACTCCAAAGAAACTCTTGGATAATCCAGATTAAGGTCTCTGATACGCTTACTTAAGTTATAAATCCCGGAGGATTGGAGGTGCTGTGTGAACAGGGCCTGGGGCAATAGAGTTTTGTCTGTGATGGGGGCACTAATAAAAGACAGAAGCCCAGATTTTCAAAAGCAGTTAGGTGGTTTATTGAGAGTTAGTAGTAGATCCCCGTAAGTAGTGGGATCTGCAGCATCTTTCTGGGTGGCAATGAAAATAGGGTTTTTTTCATAAGAACTCTCTGCTCTGAACCTATGAAAGGTATTACTGCTCTGCTAAAGCTCTACCAAGGTATCAGCAAGAAAATGGCACGATACAATCCACTGAGTTTAGAGGTGAACATTCAGTGTTTTTTGTGATACTTTATTGATATCTTGCTGCATCTACTTATGCTTGGGATAGGTCCTCCATGTTGCTGTACTCAGTGTGAAACTGCAGCTGAAATGGGGGTGATTTGCCATGGCTCCCCTGGTTTTCTCTGGATACAGTACTGTTCACACATATACGCCTGAGCTTTCAGCAGAGGAATGGTCCTGTGACAGACTGCCCTGCCGAGCCAGCACCTGAATTCATGCAATTTCCTTTCACCCTTTTCTGTTCTTAGCAAAGCTTCATTCACACCAATGACTGAGAAGATATTTTTACTTTTGCACATCTGTCCTTGATCTATAGAGTATTTTTCTTCCAACAAGCAGTCACCAAAAGGCCATGTGTCTGTCTGTGTGCGTGCAGGACAGTTTTGCCTAAATAGTTGCCATGCTGCCTTGATGTCACTAGCAGAAAAAAAAGATTTATTGCTGCAGCTCAGAAGTCTGAAGAGCTTAATGACAGATGTAAAGCACAGAAAGACTGGAGTCTGGGATCCTGCTTCAGTTCTGGGCTAATAAAAGTGTTCTTCATTAATATTTCACATACAAGCAATTGTCCATCTCTTTTTCTCTCCTTACTTCCCAGTGGTCACCAGAGAATGTGTGCTATCCACTGAAATAGAACCTACATCTTTTTAATGTCAGGTGCTGGTTTGATGACAGACTGTTGGTATAATTCCTGGAGACTACAATATACCTGAAAAGCTGATAGGTTGATCTGCTGGAGTCTGAGCTATGGATTTGAGGTGTTCTAGCTAAAATGCCAAGCGACTCTTACCTTCTGTAAACTGAATAGCAAGGAGAGATCTGGATCACATGCACATACACATGCACAAATTGGTTGATGATAGTAGCAGAGCATTTCCTGGTCCAAGGAATGACCATGGTCCAAGGAATGCGCAAGGAATGACCATGACTAAAGGAGCTGTGCTGGGAAAAGTATCCCCTAGAATCTTGCTTTTGAGGGACTAAATGGATATTGGTTCCCTGCTCATACCATGAGGCTGGAGAATTGCATAATGGGGCATACTGAAGAGTTTCTGAAGAGGAAGTGAGTCAAAGTTTGCTATTTTCAGTGCAGCCAGGATTATGTTTTCTGCCACTTGTTGGCAGGGGAGGAGGTTGATTTACCCATCATAGTTGTGCTACAGGAATCACAGCCAGGATCTGAAGCAAACGTCTCAGTTGCGACATCCTGGCAAGAAGCTTGTTCAAACAAGTAACTATTTTGAGAAGAGGAAGAAAAAAGAACAAAAGTTGGCAAGAAAAGCTGCAAGGGCTGCACTTCATGCGGATGCTCCTTTCTGCTCCCCGGGCCTTGCATACCTGTCTGTGCTGTCTGGGCTTCTGCTCCCTCTGCTCTGCCAAAACAACCTCTCTGTCTGTCTCTAAGACACTCCTGAACACCCACAGTCTTTCTTAACTCCACTCATTTGCCTCTCCCCACTCCTGGAGCCTTGGTTCTCTTCCAGCTACTGGCACTCCCCTGTGCTGTTCTGCACAGCAGGGTTGCCATGCAGCTCTCCTTCCCCAGCTCCAGTTCTCCCTGTACCGTTTATCTTCCAGTGCCTCAGCATCCAGGTGTGCTGAGGGGTATTGCACCACCTCCCTCAGGCAACACTGCCTGCCTGTCACTACCCACAAGATCTGAAATATTCATGTTGGGCTTATCTCGCCAGTGCCCAGCATCTCATTTGGTCATTTACATCTGGGCAAAAGGAAACAGGAGATGGCTGTGATGTGTGACCAAAAGTGAGCAGCTGTGAGTTGACAAGGGGCCATTTCTCACCAGTATTAATCCCCTGTGTCACACTGCCTCCAGATATTTCCTGTGTCACCGCTGTTTTTATTTCTTCACAAATAAAGACTGTAGACTTCGATTTGCTCCTGCTCACATCAGGCTTGACTCAAGCCTCTGACAAGGGTAATTACACCAGACTTGCCCTGGCTCAGGGTGGAAACCATACCCTAGGTTTTATGCCATTTCACAATTACTATGAAGTGTCTGTTGGTGCTGAAGTACTAAAAAGCATCAGGAACTAATCTGATATTAAAAGACCCTTGAAGACTGACAATGAAAACAGATCATCTATTATCTTGAATATTTCAGAAAGATTGGATTTGAGGTTCAGAGATGGTTTGGGTTTTTTTTTTTTTTAAATTAATTAATTCTATCTAAAA